>CAIGRF010254414.1:0-18808 GCA_903798235.1 Fraxinus ornus
TAACTATAATATTTAAATTTTTTAATTTTTTTTTTCACGGATTACGGTTAATCGCGGTCCGTGAAGGTGCAACCCACGAAGCCGGCGGGTCACACCTCACGGGTCGGCCCGCGGTCCCGAATCGATCCAGGTCGATTTTCACGGTTTGATCGGCCTGTCCATCTTGACACCTACCCTGATATCTCTATTATCTCCAAACAATCCAACCAAAAATTGTCAATTGTCTTAAGTTAATCGTCCGAAAGGCCAAAAGCCAGCGACGTTTTATCCACGAAACGTCTCGCAAGAGATCTTCAACCGCAAAAAAATAAAAATTATCTTTTGAAAACCCTTTCAAACAAGAATATGGCTACAACAGCAATAGCTACACCTATGTTTTCTTTTGGATTGCGAATTTGTACTCCACTTCGATCGACTCGATCAACAACAGTTCATTTCTCACCACTCACCAAGAAACAAGAATCATCAGTTAACCTCAGTTCTTCACGCTGTGTTTCTGGGTTTGCCCCACTCGTTGTTAACAGAACTTTCAATTTTGCGGCACCCATTGGAAGAAATTCACAACCAGTCACTGTAGTCTGCGCTAAAGGCTACAAAATGAAGACCCACAAGGCAATTCTTTGTATATTCATTTTTGTGTACGTGTTTTAAGTGAATTTGGGGTGTATTTTGGATTTTGTTTTGGGTTTTTGATATTGGAATTTTAGGCTTCGGCGAAGCGATTTCGGGTTACCGGTAGTGGGAAGATAATGAGGAGGAGAGCAGGGAAGCAACATTTGCTGGGAAAGAAGAATACTAAGAGGAAATTGAGACTCTCCAAAGTGGTATGGAATTTGCCCCTTTGTTTGCCATATGTGAAATCTCGATTTCTCTCCTTTTATTTTATTTTCTGTGTGCAAATTATGTGACATATTAACTTGAGTAGGAAAAAGATGTATTTCTGAGCGAGATACAATGATTGAATTGTTTGTCCAACTCAATCTGGTGGTTTCTTCCATGTTCCTTAATCCTTATTAGTTTGTTATCATGCTGACTGTGAAATAAAGTCATATTGGGCACTTGTGAGTCTTAGGATAACCATTCTACAATTTTCTTCAAAACTCAGAACTTCAAATGCAGAACACAAATGCTAGCGAGGGGATGCTCAAGAGTGAATGCAGATTCTGCTAGTAGCTTACACGTTAGAAAAATTGTAAACAAAGTTTTTATGCGATAAACTTCTTTGAAAAATTTGCTTGCACAAAATTGCTTGTTGGAGATTATTTATTGTAGAGGATACTATTAGAGTTTCTTTATGCTTTTTTTTTTTCTCCCAAAGGAAAAAAATTGGTATTAATAACATTAGATTTTAGAAGAATGGAGATAAAAATATAATAATCTGGTGACCCGTGGTCTTGGCTGTACTGCTGAAACAATAATGGTTGGAAATTAAAGGAGGAATGTCACGAGCTCCTAGAAGATAAAACTCAAATTATTGTATGATTATTAATACAAAATTGTTCATAAATGGGGAATTGCAGAACTTGATACTTCTTTTGTTTGACCATTTGGATTTTGTTATGTTCTTATCTAAAGCCTTTTGTGCAACGTCTGGTAAGATGGAATGACGGTCTATTCTCGTTTAGCCCCTGATTGAATTTGCTTTGAACAACAATGTATCTTTTGATATAACTTCCTAGCCTTTGTTAGTACGACCGTTGCTGGAAATCTTGTTAGAGAATGAAATGCTCTTTTTCAATTGATCAAAAGTTGAGTCGGTTTGATTATTTATGTTAAAATCCTCAAAAGGTGCTTTCTCTTTCTCTTCACCTTTTGCTGATAGCACGAGTTTGCTGAACTTAAGAAGTGCGTCGCCTTTTTTTTTTTTTAGTATGAATATTTTGAGGTTTTATTTTAGCTGAAGTTACCACAGTGAAGTTATCTGGCTTAGATAATATTCACCTTCAATCCCTCTTTGCTTGGTCTTATTACTGTATGCTAGTTTAATATTTAGAGACAGACCAAATTAAAAACTTACAATCACGAGTTTCCTCTTAAATCTGTTCTAAGTTCGCTTCATCCTAATCGAAAATGAATGGCAAGGTCTTGAGATGGATTCAAATCTTCATTCTTATCTAAAGCTCCTGATTTTCTATAATCTTCTTTTTGTTAGTATCCATGTATCAATTCAGGTAAGCCCCTGAGTTTTGTAAAAGTTCTGTGTTTGGACTCCAAAATTTCTATGTGAACTATTTCTTGACTCAGTTTGCTCGCTGTTTGGGGCATATAAATTGAAGATCTGAATTCCCATGATCCAACTCATTGGACTTTGGAGATTCGTTGTGAAACACATTAGGTTCTTGAATGAGGTGCTAATTCAGTTGACAGATCTTTACTTTTCCCCCTTCATGGTGCATGACACTTGCTTATGAATTTGGCTCTTTTTCAATTTTTTTACTTTGGGTGGAAAAGAGGCCAATTGGTAACCTTCATTTTCGTCCCAAAGAAGATTAACTACTTAACGAGGCTTTGCTTTAAAGAGTTGGAAAAGGACATTGGAGCATTTCCATCCTGTATTGAAATCCTTACATATATCAGTTTTAGTCGTCTTATGTCAACTTTACTAATTGTGGACAGGTACAAGTTGATCGGAGTGACTATAACAACGTGATTGGTGCTTTGCCTTATCTCAAAGTTAATCGGTCAAATTAAAGCCAAAGCCGATGTTTTCATCCTGCACTTAAGTGTAGAGCCTGCTGATACATTACATGGGAGTATTGTGTGAAGGATAAAGCATCTTTTTGAATATGTGTTTTTCAAATTTGGAAATCATTGATTTTCCAGATGAATTATTGTTATTATCGCTTACTTTTTAGTGTCTTCTACCTCGACGCTTTGAATAATGAATCTTAGTCTTTTACCCCGAAGATTTTCTTTGTAAATAGGTTATATTTCCTTTAGTACTCTTGCTATCGGCTATATTTTTAGTTCTACGATTGCTTATTGTGACCTAAAGAGGTAAGAGTCGTGCGACCCTCACTAGAATAAGAATAACACGATGTACATTATCGATCAAGACCACGTCATATAAATAAAAAATTTGAAAATGCAGAATCCGATCAAAGCAACTCCTGGACTGGAATGTATGTATAATGCTTGGTTGATATGCAATTTTCATGCCATCTTATAAATTGCATTCATTTTATTTACCAATATCTTACATTTTTATAATAAGTGACAAAGAAACTTATTTAAAAGGCTTTCTTAATTCACTATCCTATTATTGATGGAAAATGTGTGGCTAAAAAATGAAGGAAATTTGTTAATTTACGTGTAATATTATTTTAATGAAAAATGCATAGTTGAAAAGAAAAAAGAGTAAAATGTACTTTTAAATGGAAATCAAACTCTCCTTTAGTTGCTGTCTAAATTGGTATTGTAACATAAATAGTGCTAAATGATATTACTCAAACCATATAATCACGTCTATTACTTTTTTTTCTTAAACAATATTCAATAAATCATATAATATTAATAAATGAGAAAAAACTCTTATACATTACACGTCAAATTACATTATTACCTACCTATTTGACAGATGCAATGGTAGTAGCAAATGCTTGTATATCACTCACTTTATTTCGTAGTCACCTGCATTTATTAAAACACGTCAAATTACAGAAGTAATACGTCAATTGTCAAAATTATTAAACCTCTGTTTGATCCTCGTTTTTTTCAAAATATATTTTTCTCTATCTTCTTTTCAATTACACATTCTTCAATAAAATAATATTATAGGCAAATCCAATTTTTTTTTTTTACTAACCACACATTTTTCATCAATCTATTATTCTAAAATGCATTGTCAACAAAAAATGGGGATAAAGGAGGGTGTAAATTTTAGATTTAAACTTTCATTAAATATGTAAAATACTTTAATTTTTTTTTCAGATTCCCGTAATTATTTTCATGTACATATTCCTTTCCTTATAATTATTTGTATCTTATCAATTCAATGGTTCCATTTGCTATTAAAAAGTTAAGTTCATATGACACTAAAATGATTTATTTTTCATGAAAAATATCATTTTTCCACCCAAATATCTACTTTGGAGGTATTTGATTGACTTTATTTTTCATGAAAAATATTTTCTAACTTTTCGTCATATAACCATATTTTCTTTAAAAACAAGAAAAATATTTTTTTAGAGATAAATGATTTTTATTTACCAAGTAATTCACTCACTCTCTCCCATCACCACTAATAAAAAATGAGCAAGTATAATATTTTTTAGATTGAAAATTAAATCAATTAAACACATTTAATTAATAATTTCATACAAATAAGTTCTGGACAATTAAATTATTTAGAATTTATTTTCTTTTCATATAAATTTCATATTCGCAATCGAACGCACCCTAAATAACATTATAAGAAATACAAATAAATTAGTCACATAATTCTATATATATATATATATATATATTTTAATTCAACCTATTGCATTGCATTATTCTTGATTTAAAAGTAGGTGCATGGAATTGATTTTGACCAAATAGAATTAAATTAAACAGATAAGATAATTTATCAAGAATAATGGCGAGGTCCGTCTTCTGTGTAAAGCCACGTGGCAATGAAAACCTTGACATAGGGGTAACTTGGTCATTTCAAGATTGACCAAATGTAGAGGAAATATGAATATTGGACTTGTTGAAATGCTAGAAGAAATCTCACATTTCACATATTTGGCTTTTCTCCACACAACTGAAGCATTTTCAAGCAAAGTTGAAACTTGAAATCACGCCTTTTAGCAGAAGTATGATGAATGTGGAGGATTTATCGTAAGGGGCTCTCAGTAAACGATCTCGCTCTTCTCAAAATCCGTCGCCATCTCTTGTCAACCAGGTTTTGTTTTTGTCCTGGTGAATTTTGATTTCTTGAAGTTTTTTAGTCTGTTTTTTCATGGTTGACTTTGGTTTTTCAGTTGATGTTAATATCTTCTAACTGAGTTTTAGAGTTAGTAATTTTACTGCTATTATGTTATTTGAAATGTTTCATAGATTGCTTTCTTTTTGTGTTCTGCAAGAAATAAATACAACATTAAAGAAAAGTAAAGATGAGCTTTTTTAATAAACCGGTTGGTTCTGGCATTGCAGAAGTGGCTCATGCAACTCGATAGTCCTAGACAAAATCGTTGATGGAGTTTTAAACAAAATTGACTAAATGATCATCACCAACAATTATTTGTAAGTGATGACTGAGGTGTGTCGATGATATTGTTGGCAACTATTACAGAGAAAATGATGTTGAGAGAGAATTCTTATTCAACTCAAATTGAAGATTACAAAATGGTTCCAATCATATAAATACAAGCTGAAATGTAAACGAGGCGGGAAAATTAGTTACAATAAAAAAAATATCTAACTAACTAAACCACCTAGCTTCCAACTAACGCAGCACATGTGGCCTTAGCAGCTAAGCTCAGGTAACCTTCAGCTAGATCCAATGGCTTCAACACTCTCCCTCAAGATGGACTATGAAGGTTAATAATAGCCATCTAGGACAGTAATTGAAGTAGTACAGATGCAGCCAAAGGTTTTGTGAAAATGTCCGCAAGTTGATGATTAGTTCGAATCGGCAAGAGCTTGAGAACTCCTTCATTGATCTTATCTCTCACAAAATGACAGTCTATTTCTATATGTTTAGTACGCTCGTGAAAGATAGGATTGGTAGCTATGTGCACTGCAACCTGGTTGTCACAAAAGATAAAAGCAGGTCCTTTGATGTTCATTTGAAAATCACGAAGTAATTGCTATATCCATATTAGTTCAATGGCAGTAGAAGCCAATGCACGATACTCAGCCTCCGTTGATGATCTGGAGATGGTGGTCTGTTTCTTTGCTCTCCAAGACACCATTGAGTCTCCAACAAAAACGTAATACCCAATTACTGACTTTCTTGAGTCTAAGCATGACCCCCAATCAGCATCAGAATGAGCTCTTAATTGCAAAGATGAACTAGCAGAAAACATGAGGCCTTGCCCTGGGGTAGTTTTAATGTATTGCAATAGATGATGAACAACATTTAAATGAGACTTTCGAGGCTGTGAGACAAATTGACTCAGTTTATGGACATCATATGTAATGTATGGCCTGGATACTGTTAAATATAGTAGTCGTCCAATGAACCTCCTATACATGGAACTATCTTCTAGCAGCTCCCCCTCAAAGGAGTTCAAACGAACTTTGGGATCCATTGGCACTACAGCAGGTTTACAACCCAGGAACCCAGTGTCTTCCAGTAATTGAAGAGCATAATATTTTTGAGATAATACAATACCTCTTTGTGACCTTGCAATCTCTAAGCCTAAAAAAAACTTAAGCTTGCCAAGATCTTTAAGCTTAAATTGGCTATGAAGGAATGACTTCAATTCACCAATAATTCGAGAGTCTGATCCTGTGATGACTATATCATCAACGTACACCAGCAAAGCCACAAATGTAGAACCAGTACCTTTTGTGAAAAGGGAATAATCAGATTTTGACCAACTAAAATCGTGTAGTAAAAGAGCATGTGAGAACTTCGAAAACCATTGTCTGAAGGCCTGTTTTAAGCCATAGATTGATTTATGTAGCCTGCAAACCAAAGGCTTCCCCTATCTGTCGATGGAATGGAATGAGTATAGCCTAGTGGTAACTCCATGTGAATTTCCTCAAAGAGATCACCATGGAGAAACGCGTTATTGACATCTAATTGAATGATGTACCAATCGTTTATTGCTGCTATAGATAACAAGGGTTTCACAGTCACCATTTTAGCCACTGGAGAAAACATTTCCAAAAAATCTAACTCATCTTGCTTAGTAAAGCCTTTTGCAACTAAGCGTGCTTTGTATCGTTCCACATTCCCATCAGATTTATACTTGGTTTTATACACCCATTTGCAGCCTGGATTATGCTTCCCTTTAGGTAAAACAGTAACATACCAAGTTTTGTTTAATTCCGTAGCATTAAGTTCATCATTCATGGCATCCCTCCAATGAGCCTCTTTCACAGCTTGATGGTAATGCTGTGGTTCCAGGTTTGAAAATATATTCAATATGAGGTTTTATGGGAATGAGAGAATTTTGAATAGGAAAGATAGTGGTTTAATGGGTAATGATGAAATGATAGACGGTGATGAATTAGATAATAAGTTGCAGTGGAATTCCTTTAGATAAGAATGAGCTTTGCTAGTTCTTGAAGACCTTCTGAGGACAAGAATAGTAGGATTATGTGATTTGTGTAGATTATGTTTTGAAGAAGGTCTATCATTTGAATAATACTTGGAGAATGAATATTAGTATGAATGAATGTGTCTTCATTAGGCGAAGGAAGAGATATATCAGTTGTATGATGTATATTAGTAGGAATAGCAGTTATATGAATAGGCAAAGACACATTAGTAGTGTGATATTCATCACTAGGAATGGCTGTGACAGGAGTTGGCAGGATAATGTTAGGAAAAAAAATCAATTATCTCAGGATTCTTTGAGGCAAAATGGAAAGGAAAGATGTGTTCATGGAAAATCACATCTCTGGATATGAAAATGGTTTTAGAAACAATATCATATAATCTATATCCTTTTATGCCAGGATGATAACCAATGAAGACACATGCTTTTACTCTAGCATAGAATTTTAAACGGTAGGAGGTAATGGTATATGCAAAACATAGGCTCCTAAATACTTTAAGAAAATTATAGTCAACGGGAATTTGATATAACAGAGTAAATGGTGCTTTGTTTTGGAGAATAGGTGAAGGGATTCGATTTATCAGATAGGTGGCTGTTAAAACGCAATCACCCCAGAATGAAATTGGAACTTATGATTGAAAGTATAGGGCTCTTTCTACATTGAGTAAATGTTGATATTTTCTCTCAACTACTAAGTTCTGCTCAGGACATTCAAGGCAAGAAAATTGGTGCAGCACACCCTTTTGACTGAAAAATTCTGTGAATCTTAACTTAAGAGCATTATCAGATCTAAAAGCTTTAATAGTTTTATGAAATTGAGTTTCAATGAACTTGAAAACTTGGGTATGATTTCATACACGTCAGACTTTTGCTTCATCAAATAAACCCAAGTGAATCTGGTGCAGTCATCCACAATGGTGAGAAAAAACTTATGACCATCATGGGTAGAAGAGCTATATGGACCCCATACATCACAGTGAATGAGGTGAAATGGATTCGAAGATAAGTGATTGTTAGAAACAAAAGGTAAACGCCTTTGTTTAGCAAGAGGACATATATAACATGGATTAACGGCATTCTTCTCGTTTTTGAAATCTAACTGATCCTTTAAAACTTCAAGTCTTTTAAAAGACAAATGTCCTAATCTATGGTGCCAAATATGAGGGGTCACCTTATTTATTACAGAACATATATGACTACTAATTGATTTAAAGAAATTACAATCTGTCTCCATTACTTCAGATCTTGCCTTGATGATGTAAGCCAATAACTAGATCAGCCATGCCAATCATCCTCCAACTACACTAATCCTGAATGGCACAATAATCAATGAAAAATATGACATTTACATATGAATCCTTTGTTAAAGAGCTAATGGACAGTAGATTAAACTTGAACTGAGGAACAAACAACACATCTCGAAGAATCAATTCAGGAGTGAGCTCAATAGTCCCAGTAAAATGCACAGACATCTTAGCTTGATTAGGCAATGTAATGTAGGCATTTTGTACTGCTCTTAATGTTTTGAAAGAGGCACGATTGAAACAAACGTGGCTAGTTGCCCCAGAGTCTATCACCCAATGATCAGTAGAATTTAAAATCTTACTAATTGAAATAGACAAGCATGTACCTGATACATTGTCTGTATTTACATTCTCATCTCCTACCTTAGCAGCTGCAAGATGTGTACTCAACATATTCATTAGGTGGTTGTATTGATCAGGATTTAAAGTCTGAACAAAATTCCCAACATTGCCAGCAGATTGACCTAAAATTGAATCAGAAATTTGGTTAGTCACAGCATTTGACTTGTAACCATATTGATTTCCAAAGCCAACTCTTTGTTTTAGTTTGTATCCAGGTATATAACCATGGAGCTTGTAACATTTATCGACTTCATGACCTCTATAACCACAGTATGTGCAACTAGGCCTATCCCTCCCTTCTTATAATCATTTCTAGCATAAAAAGCCAAAGAATTAGAGGTTCCAGCATTCGAATTTACACCTCTTTGTTGTTCCTCTTGAGAGATGAGGGAGAACACTTTATTAATTGGGGAAATTGGGTCCATCAGCAATATCTGACCCATACTTATGCGTAGGACTCATTCAGTCCCATTAAGAAAGACATCACATATTCCATGTAATAGTGTTCCATCAATTTCTTGTTCCCTTCACAAATACACTTTCCATAGGAATACGAAGGTCTATAATTGTTGAGTTCTTCCTATATAGTTTTCAGTTTAGTGAAGTAAACATTAATTGACATCTTTCCTTGCGTATGGTTTATCAGCTCACGCCTAAGTTGGAAAATTCGAGGTCCATTCCTCTGTTAGAAATGCTCCTTCAGATCAGTTCAGATTTCATGTGTAGACTCAGAGTATATTATGCTAGCTGAAATCTCCTCCGATACAGAATTTAGAATCCACGAAATAACAATGTTGTTGTTGCGGATCCATGAATTAAGAAGATCGGAATCATCTTCTGGCTTAGTGATAGATCCATCTATGAATCCTACCTTGTTTTTCACTGATAAAGCTATAAAATAACACGATTCCAGAAAGTATAATTCTCACCAGTCAATGCTGCGAGACGAGTATAAGACCATGAATATCAGAGTGATGCAGATAGTATGAATTGGAGCCATCTTCATTGGCGGAATGACTCATCGAAGAGGCTGAGATTTGAATCGGATCAGTGGCCATGATGAAAGAACATCAATTAGTTAAAAAATTCAATTGCGAAGCTTATGAAGCGAATGACTCTGATACCATATTACAGAGAAAATGATGTTGAAAGCGAATTCTTATTCAACTCAAATTGAAGATTACAAAATGGTTCCAATCATATAAATACAAGCTGAAATGTAAAAGATGCGGGAAAGAAATTGGCGGGAAAATTAGTTACAATAAAAAAATATCTAACTAACTAAACTACCTAGCTTCCAACTAACGCAGTACACGTGGCCTTGGCAGCTAAACTCAGGTAACCTCTAGCTGGATCCAATGGCTTCAACAGCAACCATTGACACTGTTACAGTCATTGATCATGATGGGAAGCTCCGTAAGTGATGACTGGGGTGCGACGGTAACCATCGATCACTGCAACTATCACTATCAGTGATTTTATTGGCAACCACTGACTTAAATAAGGAAACTTTTTGTTTCCGCATTTTGGGTAGGCGGTGGGGATGAGGTGTAGGTGTACACGTGTACGCTTAAATTTATTACAAATTCAGAGCATTACACTTGGTACATGTATTGTATTAAATAAGTTGTGCGGTTCATGTTAGCTGTTGAGTTGAGAGCATCTATCGTGGCAATAAGTACGTGCAATGCAATAAACGACAATTATGAAGGATGACATTGAATTGGTTAGCTTGGATATCTATTTTTATTGAATATTGAGATTTTTAATTTTTCTTATCTTAAACTTGGCTTTTCAGTTTATATGAAAGTGGAGCTCCGGGAACCATGAATCTTTAATGCCATCGTTATAGAACAATCCATTGGATGAGTCTAGTCCTTTAGGTTTGCGACTAAACGTGACACAATCTTTTCTAGATTTGATTGAGATGGAGCTTTCCCATGGAAATACTGCTTCTCTCACCATGGAAGCTAGTAAAAATCATAACTCACGAAGCAAAAAGAGTGCATAGAGAACCACCACTTCAAATGCAAATGACAAGTTGAAGGCTTCAAATTTTTTGGCTTCACTATTGAAGATTGGCAATTGGGAGGTACGAACATTTTTTATCATATTGTGGTATAAGCAATTGTATCTCAAGAAAATATTTCGTTTAACTAGTCTAGTTATATACTAGTATAAAATCAATTTCAGGGAACAAATATTGCGACAATTATTCTTCAAAATTGTACCCCTAAACTAAGAACCTAGAGATTTAAAGAAATGGCACATGCAATGAGCTGATCACACTTGATTATTCCTAATTGAACTTTTTTTTTTAAAAAAAATTAGATTACAAGTCGTGGATCCTATAAAATGTATGGATAATAAGTGAGTAAAAGTAAGTAAAGTTATGAATCCTGTGATATGAGTATCATACCTGTTGTGTGTAGCTGATATAACATCTTCTAGCAGTACGTTTCAAGTTATGTAAACGATCTGGTGGTGAAGTGTTACTTTGCAAAACAAAAACTTGTGAGTAACATAGAAATTCAATGGTCTAATATTACAGCTCTGAAGGCAACCTGGCCTGATAATGACTCTGGCATGCTAACAATACTGGTAACTCTCTCTCTTTATAATTCTATGATACAATATATTCCAACTACCATCAGTTGGTTGCTTCTTACTTTACTATTAAAAGAACTACTTTTGATTGTGCATCGTGTAACTGGCCAAGCCACCTATCTTTTTCAAGGAGACCAATCTGCAGCCCAGAAAACACATTCTTTGGAAGCGAACTTTCGACTTTACTTATGGAGAAGCTAGCATAAACAAGTAAGCAATTAAAAAGCGCTATCTTTTCATATATATGTTTTCCATTCAATTGAGTGCTTGTTTGGTAATGCTTTTAAGTGTTTTTAAGTTGTGAGTTCTACGAATGTGTGGATAATAAGCGTGTAGTAAATTGTGGATTCTGTGAAATGTACGGATAAAAAGTATGTTTGATCAACTTAAACTAAAATTTATGCTTGAACAAACATGCTCCAATTTCTTGAGAAAACTACTGGGTTTGCACTATAGTCCATATAATTACTTGACTCAATAATTTTGAGATCCCAAAAACTATTTTACTTGTTCTTGGGTCATCGAATTTGTGTTACTATTTGTACATGATGCATTTCCTAAAGTGCATCGAGGCATGTTAAACAAGCACTACGAAAAGTTGATCCAATGTGACACGCTTCTTTAAATTTTGAGCCAACAACTCGAGATATTTATAGACTCACCATATTTTAAAGTACATGCTTCTACTTCTAAAAATCCAGAAGAATCCAGAGGTTTTGAATTTGATCGAGTGGCTGCTTCTCATGGATATTCGCCCTCTAGCTTCCAGGATGTAGAATTTGCAGCCGCCTTACAATCACCTCCCTTGAGTTTTGAACAAAAATTTATTGGTGTGATTGCTGAAAACTTGTCTATAAAAGACTATTCCTCCATCTCAGGTACAATACCGCTCTTCTCTATAATAAAAGTAACATCTTCAATGAAGCTAATTTTTTGAGTAATTATTGCAAACATAACAAAAATCTAAGCGGACAATAAGAATACCAAGTTAATTAGCTTTTCTCCACATAAGATGCTTTTTTGAATGTTGATCTCACAAAACTATTTATAATTTTCAATCCAAATTTGACTAATCACATTTTCTAATGTTACCAGTGATGGATGGATACATGTGCATTTGAATGGAATGGAACTACTAAACGACATGATTATTCAGAGCAACAAAGGTGGAAACAACAGAAGGTGCCATGTCAAGAGTTAAGATGCTCCGTCAAGAGTTAAGATGCTCCATCAGATTCCAACTCATTCATCAACTCCACCTCACCAGCTAATACGTCAGCATTCTTTCAACAGATTCATTGCTGGCGTTTCTTCTGTTATTAAATATTGCTAGCACTAACATTCTATTGTAATATTATTCCAACATCTTCGTTGAATTCAGGATCCAATCACTCTTCAAGGAACTTGAATTACCACATGTTTCAATTCAAATTCTATGGTGTGACAATATGAGTGTCAGTACCTTGGCTACAAATTCGGTGTACCATGCAAGAACAAAGAATATTGAATTAGATATTCACTTTATCAGAGACAAAGTGCTTGGGAAGGAGCTAGAAGTCAAGAATGTGCCATCCTCTGATCAGATAGCTGACTTGCTAAACAAAGGACTCACTCATTCAAGGTTCCTCTTATTGAAAGACAAGCTTGGAGTCACTCTTTTGTCGTCCGGCTTGAAGGAGGGGTGTCAGAATTAAGATGCTCCATCAGATTCCAACTCATTCATCAGCTCCACCTCAGCAGCTAACACATCAGCATTCTTTCAACAGATTCATTGATGGCCTTTTTTCTGTTATTCAATAATGCTAGCACTAACATTCTGTTGTAATATTATTCCAACATCTTCCATGAATTCAGGAACCAAAAATCATGTGTACTATCTAGAATATTCTTCTTGTAATTATTTATACCAGATTAAGTAGGGCTGGACAAAACTCTCGAACCGAACTGAACTGTTCTTCATAAGTTAAATACCCGAACGTGTATTCAAATAGAAAACCGATGAGTTTAATTCGGTTCTCGGTTCTAGCTCAATAACCGAAGAATCGAATCTAAATAATTATTTTAATTTTTTATATTGAATTAATTAAATTATTTTAATTGTTTCTAAACAAATTAGCAAATTAATTAAACAAACCAACCAAGTCCAGCCAACACCAAGTCCAACCAAATTAATTTTTTGTTAGCTTAACATTTGGGCCTTATTCTTCCCATTTCCATTCCAATTTCATTTGGTAAGCAGTATGTCCACTCCCTATAAACCCAAATCACTTGATAATTTTAAAACCTACATCCCCATTCCTAAATTGATTTTGAAGCTCCTTCATTTCACCGGCGGCAATAGTTATTGATTAGATCTCTAAGTGCTATATAAGCATTAAAAAATTGAGCTACGTTAATTTGTAAAAGTTACGAACGAACATGTCACTAGTTGTATTTATGTAGTATTGCTGTAAACGTTAAGAAATTTAATTATTGTATGGAACCGAACAGAACCGAACCGAACCGAACAGAACCGAACAGAACTGAACCCGAACGGTTCCATAATTATATTTAGACCCGACGGTTCCATTTGTTAAATACCCAAAAATTTTGGGTCGGTTCGATTATCTTCAGAACCGAACTGAATGGACCCATGTCCAGCCCTAAGATTAATGATGAAGCTAGAATGATCTTGAGCTGAATTATCTCTTCAATACTTTACATTTTAACTTAGTATCAGAGCATCTATGGCCAACACCGATAATACTCCACAAAACACAGGAGGAAACTCAGCTCCTACATCCATCTCTAGTAGCAACTCTGCTGCAATGCAAGGAAATCCAAATCTCTTACCATTCGGTGTAAACTTAACTCAAGTAGTATCAATCAAGCTTGACAAAAACAATTTCATACTATGGAAAAACATGATACTGCCCATCATTAGTGGTCATAGCCTCAAAGGCTACATTCTAGGGACAAAGCTGTGTCCTCCAAAATTCGTTGGAGTTGAAATTGCTGGTGAAGGTGGAACCAGCATTGAAATAACAAGAAACCTAGAGTATAATCAGTGGATGTCGACAAATCAACTACTCATGGGTTGGCTTTATTCCTCAATGACCTTAGATATTGCTATGGACAGCTGTGAAGGAAAGCTATGGGGTTCAGAACATGTCCAGGATTACTTTTCTTACTGGTGAACTTCAGAAGGCAAGGAAATGTAGTATGAGTATTGACCAATACTGAACAAAGTGATGATGCAAGTAGATAATCTGGAAATTGCTAGCAAGGCTATTCCCCACTTCGACTTGGTTACTCAAGTCCTAGTAAGTCTGGATGAAGATTACACTCCCATTATTGTTCAAATTCACAACAGAGAAAACATCTCTTAGGCAGAATTGCAATCAACATTAATGACCTATGAAAGTAGGTTGGAACATCTGACTACAATGAGAAATGAAATGGCAGGAATTAGTCTTGATCAAACCTCAGTAAATTTCACTTAAAGATATGGCCCAAATAATCATCACATCAGAACTCATAGGCCAATCACCAATGGAAGATTTTTTAACTACTTCAGAGGTGGAAGGAGAGGAAAAAACAAATGAGGTGGTTTCAATGGTGGTGATAGACCTACCTGCCAAGTGTGGAAAAGTTAGACACAAAGCTAACATTTGCAACTTTAGGTATGATGAACGGTATATAGGAGCACCACCAAATTAAAGGACTAACTTCAACTCCTCATCAACAGCACCAGCAGCCTTTATGGCATCTCCCAGTACCCTGAATGATCCTGCCTGGTTTGATAATACTGGTGTTAGCAACCACATTACTGCAGATAAGCAAAATCTCTCGTCAGCTACTAAGTATACTGGTAAGCAAGAAATAATAGTAGGAAATGGAAATAGGCATCACATTTCCCATTTTGGTATATCTCGTCTTCCTACTTTAAATAACAAGTCACTTGTGTTAAATAAACTCCTACATGTACCCGAAATCAGAAAAAACCTCATCAGTGTGTCACAATTAACTTCTGATAACAATGTCTATATGGGATTTCATTCTAATTGTTGCTTTATCAAAGACAAGCTAACGAAAAAAGTGATGCTACAAGGGAGGCTTAAAGAAGGGTTGTATCAACTGGATTCCCTAATCTAAACACCCAATCAATCTCAGATGTCTGCCACCTCAAATAAGTATTGTTGCAATACCTCTTCCACTGATCCCAGTTTAAATTCTAGTCAGGAGTTTTTGAATCTTCAAGCTAATGTATGGCACATGAGGCTTGGACACCCATCTAGCCAAGTGGTGTCTTAAGTGCTCAAAACTTGTAATCAAAAGTTGAATGAAAATGATAGCAATTCCATCTGTGATGCCGTCAATTTGGCAAATCCCACTGCGGCCTTTTGCTCTTTCCACTTCTCATGCTAAAACACCACTTGAACTTGTGCACACTGACCTATGAGGACCTGCACCAATTCAGTCAATATCTGGTTTCAAGTACTACATAACATTCCTTGATGATTTTAGTACGTTCACTTGGATTTTTCCTCTAAAACAAAAATTTGAAGCACTTAATGTTTTTGTTCATTTTAAGAAGCTAGTAGAAAACAAGCTTGCAAGGAAAATAAAAACCCCACAGGCTGATTGGGGAGGAGAGTGTAGATCCTTCAAACTTATCTAACTTAAGAGGGCATTGATTTCAGACATCCATGTCTACACACTTCAGCCCAAAATGGTAGAATTGAAAGAAAGTATAGGCACATAACTGAAATAGGCCTCACTCTTTTAGCCCAAGCCAAAATATCATTAAAGTATTAGTGGGAATCTTTCCAAACTGTAACCTACTTAATCAATAGATTGCCTACACCTTTACTAAAAATGTAGTCCTCTTATCTGGCTCTATTTGGGAAAGAAATCAACTATAAGTTATTAAGGATAATTGGATGTCTTGCTATCCCTGTTTAAGGACCTACCAAAGGCACAAATTCAGTTTCCATTCAACCAAATATGTGTTAATTGGTTATAGTGACTCCCATAAAGGTTATAAATGTTTATCCTCCNAAAAGCAACAAAACTCTATGATTCTAGAGTTTGTGATAACCTATATCAGTTCTCACCTTAACCAAATAATTCTGAACCTATCTCAAATCATGTTGATACTATTCTTCCTGAAGCCACCTATGCTGAGCATCACTCACCTTTCAGCTTAAGTGACAGTCAAATTGAAAACGTAAATGGTGACAATGGAAGTGATGAAGGTATGAACAATCAAGCAGTGAATCAAGGAGTTGAAACATAACTTAAGGTGCCACATAATGATGGAAATGCTGAATCAGATGATGTGGTAAATCAGCAACAAGTCATGCCTCAGTTAATAGCAAAGGTCTTAATAGAACACTCTATGATCACAAGAGCAAAGGCAGGAGTTTTCAAACAAAAGGCATTCCTAGGAAAATCAGTTGGCAGCAGCCTTGAAATATCAGAACCAAGGAACCTGAATAAAGCCTTAATGAGCAAAGAGTGGAAGAAAGCTATGGAGGAAGAATTTAATGCCCTGATGAAAACAAAAACCTGGAAGCTTGTGCCACCATCACCAGCTTACAACATAGTAGGAAGTAAATGGGTTTTCAGAACAAAACACAACACTGATAGATTTGTCCAAAGGCTTAAGGTAAGATTGGTGGCTAAGGGATATCATCAAGAACCTGGGGTTGATTTTTATGAAACCTTCAGCCCTGTAATTAAAGCATCAACCTTAAGAGTTATACTCACTATGAAAGTGTCTAAAGGATGGCAAATAAGATACGTAGATATCAAAAATGTATTCCTAAATGGTGAACTTGAGGAAGTGGTATATGTGAACCAACCAGATGGCTTTGTAGATCCATCAAAACCTGATCATGTCTACAAATTGGAAAAGGCAATTTATGGGTTGAAGCAGACCTAGAGCCTGGCATGACAAACTGAAGTCAACACTGATGAACTGGAAATTCAAGCAATCAGTTGCAAACACCTCACCGTTCTACTTCAAAAATGAGAAACAAGTCATATTTGCACTCATCTACGTTGATGACATTGTAGTAACTGGGAATGATAAAAGGTTATTACAGAGATTTATAAATGAATTAAACCAAAGGTTTGCACTCAAAGATTGGCATAGCTTAGGTCTCCACTTGACACAAGCAAGGTATATTGGTGTGTTACTTAGAAAACTTAAATTGGAAAATCTAAAGTCATGCCCAACTCCAATTCTAGTAGGCAAAACCGTGTCAAAGGCAGAAGGTGAACCATTAAAAAATCCTTCAATCTATAGAAGTGCAGTAGGAACACTTCAATATCTAACTCATACCAGGCCAGACATTACTTTTGTTGTGAACAAATTACGTCAATTTCTACAATCCCCAACTTCAATTCAATGGCAAGCTTTGAAAAGGGTACTTAGGTACCTAAAAGAATCAATAAATCAAAGGCTGTTGATACAAATGAGTGATAGACTAGACCTAAAAGGATATTCAGATGCGGATTGGACATCTCGCCCAGATGACAGAAGGTCGACTATAGGTTATTGTACCTACTTGGGAAAAAAATCTAGTTGCCTGCTCCTCAAAGAAGCAACATGTTGTTTCTAGATCAAATACAGAATCTGAGTATAGAGCATTAGCTTTAGCAGTATCAGAGATAGCTTGGATCCAATTACTCTTCAAGGAACTTGAATTGCCACAAGTTTCAATTCCAATTCTATGGTGTGACAATATGAGTGCTAGTGCCTTGGCTGCTGTTAAGATTCGAGGTTTCATCTTAAAATGTCAACCTTATTAAGAAGAGTAGCCCAATCATTTTTCAATTGGTCTATATTTTCATCTTTATTCGATGTGGAATTTTTATCCCTTAACATGTCCCAGCAAAATGGTGGCTCGTTTGAGAAGACCAATCTTGAAATTCGTGTGCTCATTTTTTTAGTCATAATCGGATCGAATTGCTTGTTGGAACTTAATGAGCTCTGATACCATATTAAGATTTAGGATTCAATCTTAAAAGGTCAACCTTATTAAGAGGAGTAGTCCAATCCTTTATCAATTGGTTTATATTTTCATCTTTATTCAATGAGGGATTTTTATCCCTTAACAGCTACAAATCCGGTGTACCATGCAAGAACAAAGCATATTGAATTAGATATTCACTTCATCATAGACGAAGTGCTTGGGAAGGAGCTAGAAGTCAATTATGTGCCATCCTCTGATCAGATAGCTGACTTGCTAACCAAAGGACTCACTCATTCAAGGTTCCTCTTCTTGAAAGACAAGCTTTGAGTCACTCCTTTGTTGTCCAACTTGGAGAGAGAGAGAGAGAGGGGGGGGGGGG
>CAIGRF010254417.1:5740-17298 GCA_903798235.1 Fraxinus ornus
AGTGATCGGCGAGGAGAACTCATGCTGGATTCCCTCCTTTTAGTAAAAGTTCTCAAGATTAGAGTTTTCAAACTATTTTCCATGATCACTACAAATTCTTGATATTGTAAAGTTTTTCTCATTCCTAAGCCTTTTGTACAATGAGATAATAAGACCGAACACCTCAGTTTTATCTCTCTACAGCTCAATCCATGTATACCGAGAAAATCATCAATCAAGATCACTTGTTAAGAATTTAACTTTGGCTTCCAAGTTCTCATTACCAAGCTTCAACTCACTCAGATTTTTGGTAGAGTCCTGAAGGTCATCTATGAGTTTTTATTTCTCTCTTTCAAGATCATTTACCTTTTTATTACAGCTTTATTTACCTTTTTTATTTTAAGACTATCCTCAAAAATTTCATGATAAGATTCGTGAACATCAGGTTCATCCTCGGATTTCTCACTTTGTTCATCATTTTCAATTTTTTCACTTTCCTTATGAGATTCAATCGTAGCTATAGATGTGAAGGCCATAAAATTTTGTTTGTCCTCACCACCAGAGGTATCACTCTGAGAACTCAAATGTGACTCATTATTGCTCAAGGTCACTTCTAATACCTTACGTCTATCTTTCTTCAAACTTTTTTTCAAGTTAGGACATTCATTCTTATAGTGACCAAAACCCTGACACTAATGGTATTTAATAGATTGGGTTTTTATTAGAAGTCCTAGAGTTATTTTTCTCACGTTTATCTTTCGAGAATTTATTACGAATTTATTTTTTTCGTTCTTGAGGCTTTTTCCTATTCCTCATCACCTGCTGGAATTTTTTAACGAAATAAGTTATTTCGTCATCCCTAAGGGCTTCAACATCAGTTGACTCACTCTCTTCTTCTCTAACAGTGTTCATGGCTATGAATTTAACATTTTTAGGTTGAGAAACGGTGAGTTCATAGGTTTGAAGAGATCCTACGAGTTCTTTTATCTTAACGGCATCTAAGTCCTTACTTTCTTCAATCGCAGTGACTTTAAGTCTAAATCTTTCTAGTAGGGATCTAAGGACTTTTCTAAAGATCTTGAACTCGGGAATCTTTTCACCTAGGTTAAAACTCAAATTTACTATGTCGTTCAACTTCACATAGACTTCATCGAATGATTTATCGTCATTCATTCTAATTTCTTCAAACTAGAGGTTAACATCTACAGTTTAGAATTTTTAACATTTTTAGTTTCCTCGTGTGTGATTTCTAAGATGTTTCAAACTTCTTTAATGGTCCCACACATCGAAACTCTCCCNCTCAACTACCCCATTTTGTTGTGGAGTGATTTGCGAGGGGAATTCATGCAGGATTCTCTCCTCTAAGCAGAAGTTCTCAAGATTAGAGTTTTCAAACTATTTTCCATGATCACTACAAATTCTTGATATTGTAAAGTTTTTCTCATTCCTAAGCCTTTTGTACAATGAGATAATAAGACCGAACACCTCAGTTTTATCTCTCTACAGCTCAATCCATGTATACCGAGAAAATCATCAATCAAGATCACTTGTTAAGAATTTAACTTTGGCTTCCAAGTTCTCATTACCAAGCTTCAACTCACTCAGATTTTTGGTAGAGTCCTGAAGGTCATCTATGAGTTTTTATTTCTCTCTTTCAAGATCATTTACCTTTTTATTACAGCTTTATTTACCTTTTTTATTTTAAGACTATCCTCAAAAATTTCATGATAAGATTCGTGAACATCAGGTTCATCCTCGGATTTCTCACTTTGTTCATCATTTTCAATTTTTTCACTTTCCTTATGAGATTCAATCGTAGCTATAGATGTGAAGGCCATAAAATTTTGTTTGTCCTCACCACTAGAGGTATCACTCTGAGAACTCGAATCTGACTCATTATTGCTCAAGGTCACTTCTAATACCTTACGTCTATCTTTCTTCAAACTTTTTTTCAAGTTAGGACATTCATTCCTATAGTGACCAAAACCCTGACACTAATGGTATTTAATAGATTGGGTTTTTATTAGAAGTCCTAGAGTTATTTTTCTCACGTTTATCTTTTGAGAATTTATTACGAATTTCATTTTTTCGTTCTTGAGGCTTTTTCCTATTCCTCATCACCTGCTGGAATTTTTTAACGAAATAAGTTATTTCATCATCCCTAAGGGCTTCAACATCAGTTGACTCACTCTCTTCTTCTCTAACAGTGTTCATGGCTATGGATTTAACCTTTTTAGGTTGAGAAACGGTGAGTTCATATGTTTGAAGAGATCCTACGAGTTCTTCTATCTTAACGGCATCTAAGTCTTTACTTTCTTCAATCGCAGTCACTTTAAGTCTAAATCTTTCTAGTAGGGATCTAAGGACTTTTCTAACGATCTTGAACTCGGGAATCTTTTCACCTAGGTTAAAACTCGAATTTACTATGTCGTTCAACTTCACATAGACTTCATCGAACGATTTATCGTCATTCATTCTAATTTCTTCAAACTAGAGGTTAACATCTACAGTTTAGAATTTTTAACATTTTTAGTTTCCTCGTGTGTGATTTCTAAGATGTTTCAAACTTCTTTAATGGTCCCACACATCGAAACTCTCCTAAATTCTTCAGCTGACACAGCCATGAACAGGGTATGAATGTCCTTACTATTCCAATTACACTCAGCTAAATCTTCTTTAGTCTATAGTGAAATATCAGTATGTGTAATTACCAGCAACACTGGTTGAAGGTGCAGTCCACCCCAGTTTGAACGCTAATCCAAATACGTTCATCTAATGCTTTAAGGAATCCTCTCATTCGAACTTTCCAATAAGAATAGTTGCTTCCATCGAAAAAAGGAGGCACAGACAAGGACTGACTCATCTAAATTTAATTAAGGGTCTGGAATCGAACTAAGGCTCTGATACCAATTTAAAATACGAAGTTCGACCCAAACTACACCCAGATAAGGGTGAATAGGTGATTATGCCGAATTAAAAAACTTTAACAATTAAATAGCAACAAGTCACTATTAATTATTTATAGAAGTTAATCATGTAATTCAGATTTTCCTATGTTGAATTACCGCAATTATGAAAGCAATAAATAAACACAGAATTGATCACAGAGAAATCCCTACTGGGTAAAAACTCCAGGCACTTTGCTAGTCAACAATCCACTATAAATTATTTATAACTTATAGTTCGCCAGACTCGACTACCACTGGTACTTTCTGACCTCATGACTGCAATTCCAACAACTCCCTTGAATTTTGTGCTCCTGCACTAACTCCCAACTGCTTTTTCCAAAGCTCTCCTAGATTGCTCTCTCCTGCAGCAACTCCCAACTATGTAAAATCGTCTATCTCCCGTGGATTAACAAAGAACACCACGTTCTTCAACAATTGGAACTCTTCAGAACTCTGACAGATATGAAGGAAACATTAGTTTGGTATTTGGATTGTGGGTTTGATGTTTTCACCGCCATAGCCAATAACAGGACGAAGGTTGAAAGCAAATTTATAATGATGGTCTCAAAAGAATGTGTTTATCTCAATGTTTAACCTTGTGAAAATCGTTCATATGTGTTCTGATATTTATATGTAGGTTAATAAATGAATGGATCGGATAAAAAATCTTTAAAAACGAGTTAGAAATTTCCTAGATAACACTGTTGCTCGAGCGAGGGATGACCGACAGTCTAGCGACAAGTTGTCGCTCGAGCGAAAGCAAGACGACATGCGGGCGACACAGTTTCTTTTTTTGACGCTCGAGCTAAACTTGGTGACAGTCTAGCGAAATTCCAACGCTGTTTTTCCTTATTTCTCATTCTCGAACCCTAGACCTAATATAATTAAATTTCAACTAATTGCACATTACTCCTTGACTTTTACAATATATTAATTTTGGTCATTTTTGTTCACGGATTTGCTAGTTACATCAAATATCTAACAGTACCTTAGAATTCGATTTTCATTTCCATGTTACCATCAAATGGCCAAAGTGAAATTCTTTTTCCTCGGATGTGATATTTTCGATGGAATTTATTGCAATCAAACAGAGCCTTACATAGAATTCATAGAAAGTTGTAATACAGATAATGACGTTACACTAAATCAAAAATGTTACACCAAATCAAAAAAGTCATTCTAATTCATCTGAGGAATTTGCCAATATCATAGATACATGCATGAAGGAAAACAAGTAATTAGTATATGCAGATACGGGAAATACAGTGCAGCAGTAATTCTTTCAAAATCTTGGAAAACTATAACTAAATGGTTAACAATGCATTTCTTTATCGTAATATGATATTTCAAGAAGAAATTTCAGGATCATTCAATTATATTGATGCAAAAAAAAATCCTTTCTTACAGCTGAAACCAACCCAAAAATCAGATGTCCAAGTAGATAATCGAAGATTCCGCAGAACGATTCTGGATATTCTTATGAATCTCAGACAATGAACGTTGATGATTTCTATAATAGTATATTATAAATAAGTTTTTGGAATATTTTGAAATGTTTTATATTTCATAGATGTATATACCTTTTTCCCCGTATTATCGCATCCTGCTTAGATAATGAAACTGACATATATAGCACTACACTGAGCAAATTTATCGCTCCATCGTAATATATTAATTTATTTTCTTAAAATCTTTATGTTTAACTGTTGAACTGAGTGAACTAGTCCGATTCTAAAGTTATTTGAACATGTGTCATTATATTATTTAATGAATGCAATGCTGTATATTATACAACACCATAGCAAGAATACTTTTTCGAAAATTGATCATTAGTGCAATTTCTTTTTTCTTTTTCGATTAATTAACCGCGAGAATCAACCAGATATGAAGGTAAATTGACCGATTTCGAGATTTTTTTTAATGGGTTTATATTCTAGTTTTTATATACAATCTTCAAATCAAATTTTTAATGGATTTTCAATTCCCTAAATAAAATTAAGAGATCCCATCGGATTCTTATAAAATTGGTAGAGACTTGAGCGAACAAATTTACAAGAACCTAATGCATATTTCACAAAAATATATGGCAGATTCTTAAGAAAAAATTGTGTATTCCACAAAGGAATCTAATAAGTACGAGTAATTGTTTACATAGTCTTGCCACATTCATGAACTTGTAATGGACAAAAATTTGATGACTATACCAATTCACCAATAAGCACATACAAGTTAAGTAAGAGTCTAAGAGACTTGGAATAAATTTCCCATTTTGGGGGTCCACAATTGGTACATGCTCCCCTCCTTGACAATTTCTATGGGAGGATGAATGAATCTATTTTGTTAGGTTAGTTAAGGAATTTTATTTTTTTTCCTTAATTCTCTCTCTAAAACTCAATATTTATGTTCATTCATTTTCATTTTTTCTAGCCAAATTTATAGTAGCCATTCCAAGGTTTTTACTTGGACCCTTTCGTCCCATCAAATTGCGTGTCTTCTTCTCAATGTTATCACTAAAAGAAATAAAATCACATTTTTTTTTCTGTTGTCAACTTAGTGTCTTTTAATTTGCTTTTGTTCATTATTTGATTAAGAAGAGAAAAGATGTAATTTTCATGTCCTTGTCGGTTATTCATATCCCGTGTTTTAAAAACTCCGCATAGGCCGCCTAAGCGTTTAAATAAAATTTTAAGTTGGACTCATATGTGAAAATAAAAATCTCACATAAAAAAATTGCGAATATAAAAATTTGAATGGACTGGAATTGGGTGTACTTTTAAAATTGACTTTGTCAAACCCACCTAATTTTCACTTTAAATTTTCAACATATTTTCACAGTGGCCTTTTGGCTGTTAAAAGATAAAGATGTTCGTAACTATGTTATACAATTACAAAATATTGTTTTGTTTAAAAGATAATACTACCTTTTAGTTAACAAGTAAAAATCAAACACTTCCCACTTAAAATTTCAAAATCAACTAACTTTTCTTATTTGTTTATTCCAACACAGATAAAATCTTGCTCATCCTTTATCTGCTTCAACTTTAAAATCTCAGAAATTTATTAAATGTTAAATTTTATATATATATGACTTCGAATCGGTAAGTGTATTTACGTATGTTTAATTTCGTTTTCCTTAAATTAGTATACTTTTAAATCTTATTTCAACATAAATTAACAAGTAGACAAAAGATTTTAACAGATTTATGATTTTTTTTAAAACATAAACAAAAAAAAAAATCCATCCGCGTGTATATTCTTTCAGACGAGATTCATGGCAATGTACAATAGTTGACCAGACTTAAAAATTGGCCAATAGCCAGCCCAGGTGCTAACAGCTGGAACAACCGATCTGACTTTTTTTAATTCAAAATTATGTTGCCCTGTGATTGGGTCAATATTTCGACTATTTTTTCTTATAATTAAAATTTATGTTTCGATATGCAGATATAACTGTAATCTCGATTTATTACTTTGTTGATTTTGAATTCGATGAAAAAGATCGATGTGTATAGAAATGGACGAATAATATACGTGATAATATTTTAATTTTCATAACATTGAGTACATCATATGCAAAAATGTAGCATGATTTATAAAACAAGTTGAAAGTCGATCCCTTTTACTACGATAGAGAACTGAGATTTTAATTCAACGAGCATTCATCTATTCCAATTCCACATATGAAGGTTACTTCTGATACTAAAGTAAATTATCTATTTGAGTCGAACAAAATGAACACGACCCCTCTCTGCGTGACTTTAGTGAGGAAAAATGTCACCGAAGATGAACATGAAGATTCGGATGGAGTGGATCACAATGACAATGATTTTTGGGATACAGTGAAGATAGCTCGTGAGGATGATATGGCTATTCCCAAGACAGTTGTTCCTCATTGTGATATCACTCTTACGCACATAATTCCCTCGGTAATTCACGACAAGAATAAAAATGAATTTACAAATGAGGATTTGATTACTTTATCGCGTCATAGACATGAGTGGGGTGGGAGCTTAAAAGTGGATCGAGTGGACCGTCCTCTAATTCTTAGCATGTGGTTCCCGATGATGAGTATTTGCATGTCGAACGACTGTTTGAAAAAAAAAATTGCATGAAACTGTGCACTGAATTACATTGAAATTCAACTTTTAGTTCAAAGTGAATAAATCAAATAAGTCATTATTGACAATTATCTGCGTCAACAACAGTTGCCATTGGCGTTTGGGAGCAATACAGATGGACACGAATGAGTTATTTGTAGTTCACAAGTACACATGGAAACATACTTTTGAGGTGGAAATTCATCGAAATGATCTCAAGTAAGCCCGAGCATGATTTATTAGTAGACAGATAATACACAAGTATCTGGACCTATAGACCTTCGAACATCATTAACGACATCCGTCGAGAGTACAGAGCTGTCTGAGCTACCAGAAGGCCTGGAAGGCCAAAGAATGCATGTTGGAGGATTTAATAGGCTCAGTCGATGAAAGTTATGCCGAATTGGCCAGGTATTACCATGAAATGGGGACAACTAATCATGGCTCGACATTTTTTATTATGACTGAAGGCGAGAATTACTTCAAGTTTTTCTTCATGGCTCTTAGACAATGCATTCAGGGATTTCAAAATGTGATACGACCCCTAATTCTAGTCAATAGTATAGCTCTAAAAGCTAAATATGAAGACAAGTTGATTATTGCTATGTGTCTAGATACCAACATCCAAGTTTACCATCTTACATTCGGAATAGTTGATAACGAGAATGATCTGTCGATGCATTGGTTCTTCACAAAGTTGGGGAAAGTAATTGGGGACGTTGAGGATCTTACATTTGTAACTGATCGGAGACCGTCTATAATAAATGGTATCGCTGAAATTTTTCTCGATGCACATTTTGGATATTACATGTACATATAAAAGACAACTTGAAGATTAGGTATCGGGGCAAAGGTATCGTTTCATTGTTTAGGAGAGCGGCAAATGTTTACACTATGAAGAGTATAATAAGTTCATGGTTGAAATAAGAAGTAAATCATCCTCGACATGGGATTATCTAAAAAATGGGGATTGAACAATGGACTTGGTCTTAGACGTCCACGTACGTCTAGAATACAATCTACCTGAGAGTTTCCTTGACCGCATAAGTGCGGCATGCGCAAAGCAACAATGCATACTCATCAATTTTGTACAAGTCAGATTTTCCTAAATGACAATTAGATAATGTGTAATCTATTAATGTAATCTTAGACCCCAGTTTCATGTTCCAAATCAACTATTGGAAAGTTGCATTAGGTCCACATACTTTGTTTTTATACAACTAAAATAATATACAATTTATTACGGATCACAAGTAAATAAACAATTAAATAGATAATATTTACAATTTTTTAATAAACAAAATAAAATATACAACGACTTTACATTAAATAATCAATATTTACAATTTCTAATAGAACGATATACAATATTTACGGATCACAATTGAATTCATACAAATTGCACGCTAACTTCTTCTTACAATTTTGTATTCATGATTGTTGATTTCATCAACCTTATGTATTATACTCAAAAACTCAATATACTTGATTGCGAACATGCCACAATCACCCATGCAATTAAATAATAATTTGTTAGTTCGATAACGTATAGCAAAAAACTAAGTTTCAAATAAAAAATTTTATAAATACTTACGACCTCGAGTGTCCCATACAATAGCTAGTCTGTCTTGCACAATTACCTCTTCGTGCCATCAAAGGAATGATCACAGCCACCGGCTCCAGTATATGCTCTATCTGATCCTGTGTTAGACAGATATGATAGGAGTCGTACACATATATAGTGGAATCGGCAAAGACAATCTCCATGGCAAAGTAGTATTGATTCGAGATCATTGGAATGTACATATGTGTACAACCCTCCAATAGTTTTTCCCTAACACTCGGCCACATCCATATGATCCACTCAAGCATATATTCAAGTACCATGTACTCATTCTACATAAGTTGGAGCGACTGATGCTCAATGGTAATGACACGTAGGAACTTGGTGCTAAATATGACTCAACCCAAAATGTCAAATGATCTCGGATGTCTTCGAGCTCGATCGTACAACAAGTCTAAAGTGAGGTCGATGTGCTACAGCAGGAAACACCAATAAAAAAGAAGGTAGGGGTACTTAATTTAATAAACAACAAATTATATATTCATAATAAATAATAATTGTAGATATTACACTTACATCGTCGGTGAGCCAAGCTGTCGAAGTCATGATCTCCTTAAACCACTTATGAGTGTTCTGTATCGTCCTTTGCTATCATGTAGTTAGCTGTGAAAAAAGAAAAATAAAGATATTAAAAGAAACATAGATGAGTTAGTTTACTTTACTAAAATCATAAAATACTTAGGATAAAACTACTTGTACATAATTTCCTACCTAATTGTTTACCTAATGGACAAATAGCGCCCCTATTGGTGGGGCGCCAGTGGGGTCCAGCGCCCTACCAATAGGGGAACGCCATTTGTCCATTAGGTAAACAATTATGTAGCAAATTATGTAAGTCTAGCATAGTCCAAATACTTATCTAGACATAATTTTCTCCACTCTGTCTCGAATGCTTTCCACTTGCAGGGTCTACCTCTAGGAAGAGATTATGGTACATTCCGTCCCTCTTCGCCTTAGCTGTGAAGGAAGAAATGATGTACTGTGACGACAATCTCGTTTTCTTGTCAATCACTTACTCCGACGCGTCAACAACACGTTTCTTACCCTCTGTTATGACGAGCGTCCTCTCCTCATCGGTCCTAGGGACCACTACCCCCTCCGCCATGAGACTTGCCACCTCATCTTTCATCGAGGCCACCCCATTCGTCCTCACCTCCTTTGCCATCTCTTCCGTCTCCATCGGGGCCACCCCCCGTTCCACAGATAACAAAAATTATTCTAATGCACCATCATTTATCCACAACGGTAGGTGATCCCCTTCTCCATCACCATGTCTGTCACCCCCTCGTCTGCCTGGTATATCACCTCGTAGGACTCCAACATCGTAGCATAAATCTGCTTCGTCGCCTCTCAACTCTCGAAGTGCCCCTACCTCTTCTTCCAACTCACGTCGTAGCGCGCCTACCTCCTATCTCAACTCTAGTCGTAACACCCCCATCTCTTCTCTGATAAATTCAGTCAGGTATACACACAGATCATCAAAATAATGACTATGATTGTGTGCATGAGATCCATGGAGGAGGTGTCTCGATGGGAGATAAGGAGAGCTTATCAACAGAAGTGATATTCAGGGCGAATGTAATCGTCGATCAACTGGACCGCCCTCCTGTACAAATAACAACATTAAAAATTATTGCCTTAATTAAAATAAGCTAACTCATACAAAACGGTAATCAACACATTATATTCAATTCACATACCCATTCTCGATCCAAGGTCAAATCAGACATCTAGTCGTCTTGAGTATGCGGAACGACTACTTCACTAAAAAAACCTCGACCCTCCTCTTCAGTTGACGGGGTCAACTCAATTAGGATTTCAAACTGACATATTGACATTTTAATTAGTTAATAATCATGTGCTGAGATTTTGAAATGACGTACAATATAAATCGCAAATATACAATACTCACCTGAGGGTTGTCTAGTTAAGCTGATAACTGTCTACTGATGGACAATCGTCTACTCGAAATGCTCACCAATAATGTATCTGAGGGCAGCGTGTCTCCATCCCCTCTCAAATCGGGTATCCAAGAGGGACAGTCTTATATGTCCAAATCTGCAACACATATAATTATTATATGTAAATTTAGTATAAAAAATATTTTAATGTTGATTATGTTAAACATTTACCTGCACTGTCAGGAGCAATCTATAAGTATTCTTAAAACATCTCTGGCCCCACGGATAGTTGTTGAAAGCATCGATGTCGTCAACAACTTCCAAATGAAAAATGTCGATGGCGGTCTTTTTGTGATGACACCTCACCATGCTCTCAAGGATATAGACCATTCCCAAATTCAATCTATTCAACATCTGGTCGTACTTCCTGATTGTGCCATCAATTGTGGTAGAAGCATTGTTCCTTGTCCTTGAAAATACATGTCGTACAGCCTATTGTTACTTTGAGTACTATCTCTAGTTGTTCCATTCCCCGTAATCTTCAGTCTAGTCATCAAGGTAAACTCAAACATAGAGAAACTATACAGTGGCCAAGGAAAGACTGGCATAGCATATCTTCGTGTTAATTATCAAGCAACTCCAATACAATAGTAAAACTCTCAAAACTACTGTTCCAAATACATTTTCCCATCATTTATCTCAATTCACCATCGAGATGATACCCTATCCTACAAAAAGTCAAATGCTAGAACTTTCAACAAGGGATAACGGAATAAAGTATAATCTCAGAATTAATCATACCAAATTGTAACTATTATACGCAAGAATAGACTCATTTACATCGACACTAATAAAAATGTAAATGATTTAATAAATTAAAGAAAAAAAAGATTAAAAGAACTACCCACAAAATAAAAATAAAAAAAGAAAAATAAATTAAAGAAAATAATAAAAATATATAAAAAATAAAAGAAAGAATATAAAAAAGCATTTTAAAATGAAAAAAAAA
>CAIGRF010254472.1:0-11592 GCA_903798235.1 Fraxinus ornus
GGAATTGAAAACGCCGATTCTACCGCGACTGCAACAATGTGGACGTCATTGACTCGAACAAAGCCTTAACAAGCACCCGGTTCTCCGACCTGAACCCACCGCTATCAAAACTGGTCCTTGAAGCCCTTACCGCCGCCGGTTTCCAGTTTTGCACTCCGGTTCAAGCTGCCACCATACCGTTGCTCTGCAGCTACAAAGACGTAACCGTGGACGCTGTCACTGGTTCCGAAAAAACCGTTGCCTTCGTGGTCCCCCTTGTCGAGCTCCTCCGCCGCTCTTCCCCCCCTCCGAAACCTCATCAGGTTAGGCATACACATAATTTACACAAATTAGCGTCTTGCTTATTAATTATGCTGCTATTACTGTAAATTTACTTGAATCTATCTTGTTTATGAATTATGCTGTTATTAACTTTTTGTGTTGTATTTTTGTGTGTTCAATGTTTTTCGAGAGTTTATATGACAATAAAATTAAATAAAATGCATAAAGTAATATTTTTTAATTTTTTTTAAGAAAAACCAATTCGGCAAGTTTGCATTAGCTATGCTAGTCTAATATTGGGATATAATGAGAACTGAAGATTATATGTATACAGCATTTAATTGTAAAAGAAAATTATTCCTATTATGGTTAGATTAAACTTTGTTCTATTTCTTTAGGCAGCTTACTTGTTTTTTATGGGTACAGGTGATGGGGATAATTATCTCGCCAACGAGGGAGTTGTCTTCACAGATATTTAAGGTTGCAGAGCCATTTATTTCTAGGTTGTCGAATGTGAGGCCAATGCTAAGTGAAAGCTGATATCAGGAAAATAGAAGGCGAAGGTGCAAATTTGTTGATTGGGACTCCTGGAAGAATGTATGATATTATGGAACACATGGACATATTGGACTTTCGCAACCTTGAGGTGCTTCATTTTTTCCCTCCCTTACACGAAATGCTTTTCATGCTCCTCTGCATTTAAATGTGTAATCTGTTGTAGATTATTGTTTCTTATACTTTTTGGCAACTCAGGGTATAAATTATTTTAGTGGGGTGGCACCGATTGACGATTAATCCAGTTAAGGACGACTGAGTTGGTTAGGACATATTTTGCATAGGTTTAGCAGTGATGAAATTGTTGTTGATGTTAGAAGAGGAGGCAAGACTAACAATAATGTGGCTATTTTCGGTTGCCAAGTATTTAGGTCCTTTTGAATCATCCAGTAAATCTAGTAAAAAATAGAATGGCGTGGCGAAAAAGGATATATGTGATCGACTCCAATTTATTAGGAACCTCAATTTGTTGTTTTTTGTATCTACTTAAACTCAGATAAAGTTATGATTTAACTCTTCGTGAATCATAAATAGCAGGCCATTCGTCGATTGATTGCTCTCATTATGGTATTATGGCGTTGAGACGTAAAAATTCATATAGTGCTTGTGAAGTAGCTAGATCTTTTTTATATTACATTATAGACATACTTACAGTTCAAATTTGAATAAATCAGAGAAAATGGGAAATGTTAAATGGAATTGGTTAGTACTGAAAACAGTATTTGTTGAGCAATGAATCTAGAGGGTGAACAGTGAGCTAAAGTAAACTGTAGAGAATTCTTGAATTTATGAGAAAAAGCAATAAAGAATTTATGAAAATCTTGATGTTTTGTATGGTGTTTCTCTATATTCAAATAGGTTTATGAAACTTTAAATCTATATACTTGGTAGCTAGGCGACACAATGTGAGTAAAATTGATTTTTTGATTATCTTTCCTCCACTAATCAAAGATTTAAAGAGGCACATCTTGAAAGAGATTTGGATAACAATATTAAACAATGATGCATTGTTTTGTACTTTCTCTGGTTGGTCGAGGTTAGGAGTTTTTGCACTAAACTGATTTTATTTCTTTCCCTTTTTTCCTTTAGTTTTGAGGGGTTCTTTTTCTTCTTCTTTCTGTAGGTGCATAGATATATCTATTGACTATGAAGATCAAGTGACATTTGAATTGTTTCCTTTTTTGAAAATTATATGGGATTTGGTGAACAGATATTGATTTTAGATGAAGCTGATAGGCTATTAGATACAGGATTCCAGAAGCAGATAAATTCAATTATATCTCGCTTACCGAAGCTACGTAGAACTGGTCTCTTTTCTGCTACTCAAACTGAGGCAGTTGAAGAGCTATCAAAGGCAGGGTTAAGGAATCCTGTGAGGATTGAAGTTCGAACTGAAGTAAAAAGATCAAATGAATTGACATCCTCACAGCAACTTTCCTCCTCGAAAACACCTTCGGGGCTTCACATTGAGGTACATCATTCTGTTTAGATTTTGCACATTTATAAGTTTACACTTCATAAGTTTTATAAGTGTTTGAAGTATCTTAAACCTAATGGTGCTTTGTCCCCTCCATGGTTATAAAATCTGCAGTATCTTGAATGTGAAGCAGACAAGAAACTATCACAGCTCGTTGATCTTCTAAATAAGAACAAGACAAAAAAAATTATAATGTGAGTTAAAGATTCTATTTTCTCAAAATTTTTGATAAATGCGTTTCCCGAAGTTGAAACATTAAGACATCCTGTGTGGTTATATGATCTCCTTACACTTGCAGCTATTTCATGACTTGTGCCTCTGTCGATTATTGGGATGTTGTACTTCCACGTCTTTCTTCTTTGAAGGGATTCACTTTAATATCTCTTCATGGAAAAATGAGGCAGGTAATTTTGAATATTATCATGAAAAGTTTGTACGTGACGAGTTCCGTGCTTATCCATGATACACATTTTCCAACATTGTGAATTGCAGGCTGCAAGGGAAAAAGCACTAGCATCTTTTACATCTCTTTCTAGTGACGTACTTCTTTGCACTGATGTAGCAGCCCGTGGACTTGACATTCCTGGCGTTGACTGTATGGTACAGGTAGTTTAGTGAAATTTGTTATGTCGTTCTATTATTTTTGTTGTATATGATACAGGAGTTGCAACTTGTGTAGCAGAAATTTCATCTTTCAATTAAGTTGATCTCATGAGTCTAACAATCTGATGCATGCAATTTTCTTTAAAATCAAATCACTTTTCTGCTTGAATGAATGTGAACTGACTAAGCGTCCGATCCTTGCCTACTTCTAGTTCCTGTTTTATCGAATTTATTGATAAAATAGAAAAGCAAAATATTCTAAGGAATGTTAAAGATATTCTAAATTAAGGACTGAATATGGAGGAATTGATAGCTGCAAGGAAGTTTGTTTTTTTTTTTTTACTGCTAAGACTGTGTTTCAGCATAGGAGGAGGTCATTGTTATGAAATTATTTTACATTATGGTATGAAAAGTAAGTTGCTTATGTTACTTAAAAATAGATGCTATTAGCATCGGTTCAAAACTCAATTTAAACCTAGGATAATAATAATTGATTCTTAATAAATCTTCTTTAATCTTTTACCTTATCTTTAACAGCATCTAATTGTTGCATGTGTTCTATTTGCAGTATGACCCCCCTCAAGACCCAAATGTGTTTATACACAGAGTTGGTCAAACTGCTAGGATGGGACGTCAAGGAAGTGCAATTGTTTTCCTGATGCCAAAGGTTTGGATCTTACAGATATGATTACAAATGGTCTTTTCTGGTTGATTAAATTTTGTATTACATTACGGCAAAGTGTTTCTGGTGCCTACTTGAATTATGATCTTTTTTGTATATCACCTAGGAGGAAGCATATGTTGAGTTCCTGCGGAGAAGAAGTGTTCCACTTGAAGAGAGAAAATGCTCTGACGAGGCTTCTGATATTATTTCTCAGGTGAAGACCGTACTTTTGTTTAACTATAAATCATAATTTTATCTCACTCCAATTTTCTCTGCTGTATGGCCGAGTGAATGCATGTGGGTCCATGTAATATATATTTTCGTTTGGTTTTTATATGACTGAATGAAATGATGGGTCTATAGCCTACATTCATTCATTGTTGACACTTCTTCCATGCCATAATAATAGAGGCGGAGATAATTTCTCACACACACCAAACCAGGTGTTAAAGTCGTGTTATTTTCTGTTTTTCCTTTGCTTATGTGTTTGCATCTATGTAATAATGTTTATTAAATTTTCATAAACGTGCACACTCAGGCACGGACCTATGTAACAGTTCTTGTAATTCCTTATGATGATGTGAGATATCTTGTTTCCGATCTCGACAAACCTATGCCACTATTTATTCTACTTTTGCACTCCCTCAAGGACTATATTCAAAGTCAAACTGCAATGACCCAAATCCTTATTATATACCTCGTTCTATGATGATTGACTTCTTCCTCTTGGTCTATCATTAATACTAGTTTATTCAATTTTCTTAAACGGTCTAGCAGCCTTTGGTTAATATGTGCAAATCTGTTCGCTATGCATATCAAATTGAAGAGGTGACCTCCACTCTATCCCTCTGTACCCACTCATGCATGTATATCTATGCTTGTGCTATGAAATCTGTAATCTAATGCTTAATTGTAATGACTTTTTGTTTGTTGCAATTCCTAACCAGAAACTATTAGGTATATAGCATCTTTATTGCTCTTGTAACTTAATTGACATTGCATTAATGCTCTTTACCAAGAAAATTTCTTATGTAATAATATAATGGGTGAAAATTGTCTTTTCCAGATACGATCAGCTGTAAAAAAATGATCTGGACATTATGGAAAAAGGACTCAGAGCTTTTGTAACAAAGAGCATCATTATTCTTATATTTTAAGGTTGTTTGAGATATTCAAAAAATTATTTTAATAGTACTTCTGTATTGCGACTAATCGTCTTTTTATGCGAAGGTGGAAGGAACTTGAAATTGGGAAGTTGGGCATGGGGTATGGCTTATTGCAGCTCCCTTCAGTGCCTGAGGTAAAGCATTACTCTCTTTCTACAGACGGTTTTGTCCTGGTTGAAGATATAAACTTGGAAGAGATCAAGTACAAGTAAGGATTATTTGCAAATTATATTGTCTAGTTGAGTTTTCTCTGCGTATGACTGGACATGTTTGGCAAAAAGTAACTTTCTAATAACATGGGGGACCCACAATTTGTGTGGACCAAAATCCACGCAAATGTGGCTCCCACAGCTTATAATTTGGTCCAGTCTCCCAGCTTGTAAGAAAGCTACTTTTTTGCTAAACACACCCATATCACAGTCATTTTTTTTTGGATGTTTAACAATTTTTCCTGAACTGTCAGAAGCTTCAAAAAGCAGAGAAATATAGTTTATTAAATCTTTTATTCACAATGCTGATAAACTAATGCTTTAGTTAGAATCCCCCAAAAATTAACAATCTATTTTGTTGATTGGGTGTGTTCTGAATCCATTTTTCCATGATCTGTGGCCTTGGCAAGGCTGACAAACGTCTATCATATGAGAAAGATGAGTTCTCCACAAATATCTGATTCTTTTATGGCTCAATTATGCTAAACACATTGCCTTGTGTTTGTGAATTCCCTGAAACTACTTGAGTTGTTCTAAATTGCATGTATCATTATGCAAGCATGGACTGAATATTTCATGTTTGGCTAAGCCTAAAAGCAAGTCATTTTGAAGTAAATTTTGGTTTCAAAACATTTTTGGATAATTTACTTTTTTCTTAGTTTTAAGGAAACAAGTTAATTATTTTGAAAGTAATCTTTACGTGTTCAGAATAAAACTTTCTTGCTTCTTACTTTGATTTATTTTAAAACTTACTTATTTACTTGTAAGTAAACTTACAAGTGAACTTGTTAAGGTTAACCCAACTTGATAACAGTGGCAGCCAGTTGTCAGCTTGGATCTCATATATTTCATATATATATATATATATACTTGTATTTAGAATTGTTTTCCATATGGGTATAAATCTCGTGAGAAACAAGGAAAGAAAAATTTGGAAGCAAAGAGAGCTGCAAAGGAGCAAGAACAAAAACGGAAGAAGTCTAAAGCCGCTACTACCAGAGTCATGAGAAAGAAAACGGCTAAGCAGAGGCGTGCTGTCCAATCTGTGGAAGATGCAGATGAGTTGGCACGAGAGTACCGACTTCTGAAAAAGCTGAAAAGGGGTGCTATTGATGAAAATGAATATGCAAAATTAACTGGAACGGAAGATTTGCTTTGAGACTGGAGTGAGTTTCTCAATCAATGGAAGATGCAGATGAGTTGGCATGAGAATACGGCTGCTGAAGAAGCTGAAAAGCGTGCTGCAGATGAAAATGAATTTGCCAAATTAAGATTAACAGAAGATTCTGCTTTTTAACCTATAAGAGTGGACGGTTAAAATTCAATGCCGGGAGCTCTAAAGTTATTGCAAATGACAGAGAGGTAACGAGATATTCATTTACAAGGACAAAAGGCAATTTAGTATGTTTGCAAATGTAACATTTCTTTCCGTTCTAAAGTTTTTTTGAGGAAATCTTGTACCTTGTTTGCATTAAGATTATTGTAGAAGTTAATTACGTCCTTTGTATTTTCCTTATCTCAACAATCTTTATCGTACATTTGGCTAATGTTTATAACACACGATTCAACGTTTATCTACACATTTTGAGAGATTAACAAGTATTATTTATTTGTCAATCACTTATTTCTATTTATTCGTAATTTAAATTGTTAATAAACACTTTCCAAACATAATATTATTGTTGCTTGCAAGCAATTATGTTACATGAACAAATTCAAGGATATAAAGACAGAAGGGGCACGTGTTCATATATAATTTGACAGTTTGAAAAATATGAAAAAAAAACATTTATACATAAACTGTCAAGTCAATCTGTTTGTATTATATCTGTTTTTTAATCTGGACAAGTGATTTTATTCTTGCAAGAAAGTGATATTTATTGGTGCTTTCAAGGTATCAACTTTATTGCCTTTTTTAACCTTTATTAAATAATAGACACGTGTGTATAAATAGAGTTCGGACTTTTAGTTCCATCCTTTCGCTCGCACTGATGAATGCCATCCACGACCTTAGAATATCTACTTTTGTTTCTAAATTCTGCACTTACTTTTTATCTCTTCATTTAGTGGCCTATGAAACTTCCACCGGTTCCTTGAATAGCAAGCTGCAAAGCTGACATTCCTGAATAGCTTGCTGCAAAGATGTACTCTTACATCCCATTTATATAGGCTGATTTAGTTTTTCACACGACTTAAGAAATTTTATTTAATGCTATTGAAAAAGCAATTTTTGCAAAGAATTCTCTATTTTATTTTTATTTAATTATCAACAACTAGTAGTAAATTACGTAATTTTGTCCATGTTTCCAAGAGGAAGTGAGAATGTATTTGGATAATTCCAAGATGATGAATTAAAATATGTACAATTATAATATTAAGTAAGAGGAATTTGTTATAAGTAGACAAATTAAATAATGGTATATTAGTAAACGAACAAAACACGTAATTTCTCAATAATAAAAATGGGGCTATATAAATGGAATAACAAAATAAGGAAAATCAACTTATATAAATAGGACGGAGGGATTAATTGCTCACACTAGGATCGTACAGTCTATGCATTTCATGTATGTTAGGTTTGTTGCCAAGCAATTTTTAATGGGCAATTATGTAAGGGATTTGACCTATGATTGAAGAAATATTTAGCAATACCACATTGTTTATGTTAGTTCATTGACTCGGTTGAAAGTGGAGAGGAGTTGTGTTGAGGTGTATACACGTTTTTAAAGGTGTCGCCCAAATAACTAGGTGGGAAGAGTCATAGCACTTGGATCTTGTTTTGATCAATGGATTGGGTTCCTCGTATAAATATGAGGAAACCCTTCTCTAACTCACAATTCACTGCAATTTTTACTCTCTCTGAAAAGCTCTCTTGACTCTTTTATGTTCGTTGATTCATTCTTCGTGAACGGGTTTCTTGATTTATTATGTTTTAAGTTTCATACCTTTGTTTATCAAGGAAGAATTTGGCACTAGTATTGAGAACTTTTATACTTTGTGGAATTTAAATGAAATCGAGTCCTAATCCTTTTGCCTTTACTATTAATGTCAAAATTTTCTTTGTATTTGTTTTTTGGTTTGATTTGTGTAGCTTTTGTAGCTGAGACTTTGATTTGTGTGGATTATTGTAATAGAGTTGTCGAATAAATTACATCACCAAGAAAGTTTCCCAATGCAAAATCGATACTTTGACGACCACAAAGGTTACGATTCAATTTAAATTTACTCACGCACCACAAGGTTACTCCAATATCAAAACTCAACCAACACGCCACAAAGGTTGCCCACAAAGGATTTTCTTGCACCATAAAGGAAAAATACTACAAAGGAAGGTATGAAGATGCCACTGACAAAGATAAGTGAAGAAAGTGTTGTGCAAAATGATGAAAAATAATAAAACCAACAATTTTGAATCCACCAAAAGGAATGTTTGAACATGATATTAAAATCACTGTCCTCAAACGATATTTGTCGTAGTCGGGATGAGTGCTTGAAGTAAGGATGTCAACATGACTCGCCAGCTCGAGAGGCTCATGGCTCGGCCCGAAAAAATCCCGAGCTGGGCTGGCTCGTGGCCCGGTGGGACCTAGCCAAGGCTCAAGCCTAGCCCCATTTTGGGGCGTCGACTCGAGCCCATCTTGCCCGTGTGATGAGGCCTGTGTTACGGGCCGGCTCGAGTCTTAAAAAAAATTATAAAATACAACGAAGGTAGCTAAAATTAAAGTTGCATGCATTGCAACAACAACTGATTGTGTTTTAGGCAGCTGTCATCAGTCATTTTTTTTTATCTTTTTAAAGTTTTTTTTTTAAATTTTAGATGTATTTTTTAGATGTTAATATTTAGTTATTATTTATAATACATATTCATTAATAAAAAAGTTTAGATTTATAATGAATTTAGAAAAAAAAATAGGACCGTCTTGGGCTCGGCTCGCTAAGGCTCGAGCCTAATTTTTTTGGCATCGAGCTTCTTCTTAGCTCGGCTCGCGCCAAAAAAAGCTCGAATCATTTTTACTCGAGCCGAGCCCGAGCTCTGAGTTTCGGCTAATGGATCGACTCGACTCGTTGACACTTCAAAATCACGTATTAACCAAAGACTGCATGATGATTGATGGGGCCCTTCAAAATTATAATACGTGATTTTTGGTTAATACGTGATTTTGAACTGGTGACCAAAAAATTCAAACCCAACAATCATAATTTTGAATTGGGGCACTTCACTCCATAACCATCTCCTTTTTATAGGTTCTAAGTATCGATGTGTGCTGTTTCATTTGGGAGAAAAGAATCTTAGATATGCCTTGGCTCACGAGGTGGTTTTAAGTGATAAATCTGAGCAATCGCCTAGCGTACCCTTTTTTGACATTTTTCCGTATTTCTTATTTTCATTTTCGGTTGTTTTCGCACTTACTTGATGTTATCACATGAATGTTTGATCATTCCAAGTCACTCATCATTATATATTTGGACAATATTACAACAATCCTCCATTTGGTTAAATATATAATGATTTCAAACTCAAATTTAATGATACTTATGCATAGAGTATGAATATCTTTTGATTTGAATTCAGCCTTAGAGTAAATCTCACAAAGTGACATCGCAATCCTTCGTAGCATGAAAGCTTTGAACCTATTATTCCTAGTGATGATAGCAGTGAAATCACAAACACAAGCATCATTAGTTCCAAGTCCCACATAAATTTTCATTTGACTTCACATAAGTGAGTGAAATTATGTCATCTTTAATTAATTTTCTCATATAGTCATGTCTAGGTTTACCATTATACACTTCACTGTATGCTCTAACTGAAATAGCTTGACTATCACGTATGGTAGATATAGAAGAATTAGTCATCACTCCCAATTGGATTTCATACATTAAATCCTAAGCCATTCACCTCTTTTTGGTTTCACCCAATGTTACAAACTCGAATTCCATAATTGAGTGTGTAATACATGTTTATTTCTTGGATTTCCAAGAAGCCGCACCTTTTACAAGAGTAAATATCTAACCTGAGGTGGATTTATTCTCACATACACTAGATATCCAACAACATCGATAAATCCTTTATTGGAAACTTAGAATATTGAAGACGTAGATCTTGGTTTTCTTCAAATAACCAAGAACCCTCCCGATAGCCTTCCAATATTCTTCAATTGGATTGCTAGTAAATCTACTGAGTTTACTAATTTTAAATGCTACAATGGGTCTTGTATATTGCACGACATACATGATACTTCATATTGCACTTGTATACTCAAATTGGGCTATTGCTCTTTTATCATTTTTTATAAGTTTCAAATTTGGATCAAAGAGAGTATTAGTCCCTTTAATATTCAAGTGATTAAACGTATTGATCACATTTTCATCATAATGTGATTGTCTAAACATATAACTTCGACTAGTATTGGTGACTTTTGATACCTACTATGGTATCCATTTGACCAAAAACTTTTATTTTGAGTGTGGAAGAAACATCATTGCTTTCTTTATACCTTGCATTTGATTACTTACAAATAACATGTTATTCACGTATAAGTAAATGAGTACAATATAATTATCACAAATAGAATGTTGTCCGAACATCCATTTGATGTATATGCAAATCATAAATAGAAGTTAAAGTGAATAAAATACTAATTGATGTCATTCGTGCAACTGGTATATACTTGTCAAAGTATGCACCACTAACCTAACTTTCTTTTATTGTTATCCTTCGACCACTAACCTAACTTAAAGGTATTAAGAGTACCATTTTCATTGTTCTTTCTCCCAAATACTTATTTACAGCCTATAGGTTTCGATTGTGTGGTAAATCGACTAATTTTCAATTATTTTTAGACATTATTGAGTCAATTTTATCATTTATAGTATCTTTTCAAAACAACCATCTTTTGATGACATTGGATCTTGATAAGTTTCAGGATCTATTTCAATTTGAGAACGTATGGAGTAGTTTTTGTGACACTCTTCTCATTTTCCTCATCCAAATAGAAAGAAATAAGTTGAGAATCAAATTCATCCTATCTTAACACTTTTTACTTTCGAGCTCTTTTTCTTATGCGAATTTCACTTATTTCAACATTCTCGAAAGGCGTTTCTACTTGTGATCTCGCTGACCTAAGAATCTCCACTTGAGATTCCCTTAAACAATTATTATCTGAAGATAACAAGTCCTCAAAGAACTCTACATCTCGGGATTCAATAATGACATTAGTTTGCAAGTTTAATAAACGATATGCTTGTTGTTTTGGGCATATGCATTTGATCCTTCTAGGACTCAATTTAGTCCTTTCAGGATCCGCATTCTTACAATACACTAGACGCCCCACACTTTGAAATAACCAATATTTGGTTTTCTCCCTAGGAAACCTTAAATCTTTTAAAATGAATCCTATTAACTATGTGACACGCACTTGACAAAGCTTCACCCCCATAAGTTAAATGACAACTTCACTTAATAATGTATCTTTTATCATTTCAACTAGTGTCATATTCTTTCTCTCAACCAAATCATTTTGTTCGGGTATTCTAGGTGCAATACATTGATATATTATGTTTGTTGTTAAAAAAAATAAAATTAATTAATAAAATAATAATAATAATAATCATTAGAGATGTATTCACCCACCCTATCACTTCTAAGAATTTTAA
>CAIGRF010254477.1:0-10420 GCA_903798235.1 Fraxinus ornus
CACTTCAACTCTTTAAGGTCTTTGATTTCTATCAAAATGTTAGACCTTGTGGTGTTCAAACGAGTGAATGAGTTTGGAGGTGGGTCTTGCCTTGGCTTGCTCCAAAAAGGATCCGGACGAATGTTAGACTCATGCGGCCTTTTAAGTTCGAGCTTACTTGATGATAGGGTATCTCTCATTGGGAACATGGTCTCATCCATGTTGACGTATTTCTCGGCCCATGTAAGTAGGTCGGTTATTGACTTGGGAGGGGTCTTTGACAGAGATATCTTGAGCGCCTCACATCTCACAGCATACGTTAGAGTAGAGACTGCAACTGTGATATGTAGGCCAGGGATCAGAAGCTTCTTCTTGTTAAACCTTGTCATGAAATTGCGAAGTATCTTGTTGGGTCCTTGACGCATCTGCATGAGTGATGCGGCTATCTTCCTAATACGCTTACTGCTTGCAAAAAAAGCGGAGAACTTATCGGCCAAATCTGAAAAAGAAGCTATAGAGTTGGGCTCTAGTGTGGAGAACTAATCCCTAGCTGCATTAGTGAGTGTCTGAGGAAAGGCCTTGCACATTACGGCGTCGGGTGCAACCTGTAAGTTCATGATGTCCGTGTATATGTTGAGATGGTTGATGGGGTCGGTTGTCCCGTCATACTCTTTCACCCGAGGGTATTTGAATCAGTTCGGTAGGGGATATGACAAAACTTCGGGGGTGAAATTGAATAATCCTTGCAAGATCAGTAGAGTCCATTGCAATTGATCTCGAACCTAGGGGTGTGTGAGGTACACCCGAGGTTCCTGCGTCTGCCATAAGGTCACTTTGCGAAGATGGTACTAGGGGTGTGCTTCTCTAATGTAGCAGTTGTGTTTACGCGGTCACTTGTTGGCGGAATTCCTCGAATGTTGCCGAAGCAATTACTATTGATGGATGCGGTGGTTCTCCTAATGATACCTCTTGGAGAACCGGAGGATCTCCATTAGGGGGCTGGTTAGGAGTGGATGAGCTTGCTAGAAAATGTCCTGAACGTGTGTGAACCTTGGCTTTTGGTAGCGTTTCCTACAGACGGCGCCAATGATGCTACCAAAATTCGTACTAGGGCAAACCCGACCCGAAGTGAAGAACTCCGCGCGATCCGATCTTCAATACCTGAAACAAAGGCGTCGAAGTGTGTCCTCGTCGTCCCTCTGATGCTTAAGTCAGACAAGTGCTCAAAAGAAGCTTATGCTAGATGCTATGAAACACGTACTTGAATAATGAGGCTAGGCTACGTATTTATAAATGTTGAAGGTGGAGTCCTAAAAGGACTCAAGTACCTGTAGTTCTCCTAGTTTATTTAGGGTGTTTGTGTTGCATTGGAAGTGGACAACTTGAATTAGGGTTGAATTTAGTAATAAGCTAAGAGTTTGTGTNAGTCGACTAAGGTCGAGCCAATGACCTCGAGTTCGGTGCTATAGTGGGCTGATGTCATGTCCAACATGGTCGAGATCGAGCTCGGGTCCAACAAGGTCTACATGTATACACATCAGTTGTTATATTCACGCCACATCTTTTTTATATAAATACATGACATTTTAATTACATTGAATGTTATTAATCTTTATGCATTGTCGCACTAATATTCTTAACAATTATTTTATCTCATTCTTATTTTTAACATTTTGTCCTTAATTATGATTTTCATCCAAAAATATTGTTAACGTGTTTTAAAATGACGGTAAAATATTTAATCGCATTTTTAAATTTTTATTTGTTTTGTTTATCTAAATATACAATGGATAAATGAGTTTTTTTTTTTTTTCACTCTATCTTAAAAACCTTTTTGGAAATAAAGCATAATCAATAACAATTTATGTTAATTTGAGAATAAGAATGCAATGAAAAAAGTTTGGAACGTAAATGTTATATTGTATAAAGGTTATGGACATTTTATGCAATTAAAGTGTAGTTTAGTTATTAAACATTGTAGTGTTGATATATTTAGTCACTGTTTGATGACCTTTAAATTTAATTTTTTTTCTACGCACTCATTTTCTGTACGTAAATTCAATTTTTTCTATTTTTTAATTATATATTTTTCAAAAATTTATTATTCAAAACATTGTTTTTGATAAATAATGACTACCAAGTGGGGCTTAGTTAGTCTTAGACAAATCAAATGGGGCTTATTTACTTTAAAGTATTTTCATTTTTCAAGATTTTTTGGCATTTCCTTAATTTTCCCCGGAAATTAACAATTGAGAGTGTTTTTGAGGCACATTATTTCGGAATAATATATTCTGGAATAGTAGATTGATGGAGAATGTGTTGTTGAAAAAGAAGAAAAAAATTATTGATGTGATGGAAAATATTATTTTATTGAAGAATGTGTGGTCGAAAATGATTAGATGAATGAAAATAAAAATTTTAAACAAGGGTTGATTATTCTAGAAGGACAGGGCTTACGTGGTCCTGTCCGTGTAGCAAAACTCTTTAATAAGAGTAATGTTATGTAATCTTATTGGAGCTACAATTTCAATCTAGAGTATTTTAGATGATATTTTGAATGAACTTATTTAATTTCATCTTTCATTTAATGTTACACTAAAGTTACAAGCCGGCGTTTATAAGTAACAAATAACATTATTCTTTTTAACTATTTGAAGTTGGTTGGGCCGGTCATGTGGAAAACCCGCTCATCCTTCGGGCAGGCGGGAATACCCGGATCTACCGAGAAACCCGTTTATTGTAAAATGAGATCCCATTTCCCATACATCAATTACCTTTCTCGATTTTGCTGCTTCGCCTTCGCCGAAGATTGCTATGGCGTCGCCGTCTGATCCATCCAAACAGTAAGTGCTTTCAAAAGGTCTCTCTAAATCTTAGTTTCATTATTGAATTGAGTTATATTGAATGGCTGAGATTGTTATCGAAGGAACGTTGTAAGGAAGCAAAACAAAGGGGCCCCAATCAAATTCTTGGTTCCTCTAATCTATGCTCCTGTTCTTCCTCTTAGTAATATTTTTTTTTCTCTCTTTTATATATTTTTATTGTAATTTTAATTGTTACTATGCTATACATTCGTTTTTAATTTATACTGTATTTTCCTAACAGTTCGGCTTACGCTCCGGCACAGGCCGGTTTTGAGGGATCGATTATTTACTGGGGTTTTGGTTGGTGCCTTCGCTCATGGTTTATACTTGGTGTATCCTTTTTCGCTTCAATACGTTTGTGGTTTTAATATTTAATGCTTTTATGTTTCTGCCTGTTTTATTTCCTTTGTTTGACTGCAAATATGTATTACTCAATTGTAAATGCATCTCATTTCGTCTTGCATCATGGGTGCCCTTGTTTTTTCAACTGGATTCACCTCAAAGTGTTTAGGATTTTTTGACAATTTCTGATTTATCAAGATCATTGTGCATCATGCGTGCCCCTTGTTTTTTCATCTGGATTCTCCGAACAGTGTTTAGGATTTTTCAACAATTGTAGGATCAAAATCAGCTATATTTGAATGCCTGTAACAAAATGTAGAGATAAAATTTGTGGTCTTAATTGGTGTGACTTGAATTTGATTTGATGGAGCAAAAATAGATGGGGAATGTGGATAGATTCTAGATCAATAGCTTTTCCGATAAGTCTTTTGCATAGTAGACTTTTTGGTTGCAGGGGAGGTTGCTTATTGTCTAATCTACCTTCTTAGTTACAACTGATGCTAGGATACCATCCAGAACCATTGTAATTATCAAACATGGAATTCCTCTATTTATACCCTATTTGATTCACATTCTTACGAAAATTCAATTTTTCAAAACTCGTTTTCAACCACACATTATTCAATAAAATAATATTACACGCAAATCTAAAACTTTTCTTATTTTTTAACCACATATCTTTCATCAAATCACTATTTAAAATGCATTCTGCACTCAATAATGTACATCAAACAGGGTCTTAGTAACTTCTCTCCATTCTCTATACACAAATGCAACTTTTTTCCTTTAGTGCCGTCATATTGGTTTTTCCTAAAAGCCTGAAGCTCAAATGAATTTCTGTATCAATAATGGTTGAAGATTATAAAATAAGTAGAGGTAAAAGAAGGGTTGTTTTGGCTCTGACACATATCTGATATAGGAGTTAGGACTTGTATGTGTAAGTAACCTGTGCATATGTAGCTGAGATGCAGTGATGACAAAAAAACCTGCCCCGACGGGTTGGTGGGGCGGGGGTGCCCCACCTCGAACCCGCCTTAGTTGATTAATTGGGATTTTGTTTCTTGTAATCATGTGCGATCAATTTCTTCTATTCTTGATGGGATTTTTTAGTTAATTATTATAAAATTAAATCTTAATAATTGGGACTTCTTTTCTTGTAATCACATATAGTTAATTTCTGACTTCTATTCTTGATGAGTTTTTTATCTAATTAATTGAATATGTAATTTTTAGTTGGGGTATAGACATGATTTTGAACATTTATATAAATTCACAGAAAGGGTTTTGATTATGATTTTTTTTTTCAAATGATTTGTCTGTCATCATTATTGGTGTTTGCTTTCCTTCATACTGTGTATGTAAAAAAAAAAATTAGTTAACGAAAAAAAAAAACTTAAAAAAAGGGGGCAGGAAACGGGGTCGGCCCGCGCCCCACCCCTCCTCGTCTAAGGCGGGGCGGGGGAGTGGTGCCCCGAACCCGCCCCAATTCCATCTCTACTGAGATGTGATATCAATTTATTTCGATGTGGTTAAAAATGGACAGTATGATTCGGGCTGGAAAGGTCTAAATATATGTAGAACTGCTGATAAAGGTATCGGTTAGAATGTACAGAAAGGAAAGAGAAAAAACTGCTAAATGGATGGTAAGAGTATTTATATATAGGTAATTGGATTATTCTGATTGGTTATGGAAATTAGGAAGGAAAGGGCTTTTTCTGTGTATTTCATTTATTCATATTGTAAGGACAATTGCCGTGCAACCTTTTTTGAGAAAGAAATTCAGAACCTTAGCGAGGATAAAAGCATGATGCAACTGTACCACCATGTAAATTTTGCTCTGCCTTTTGTTTTTCTCTTGACCTATTCTACTGAGACGGAGACGGTGTACACTTACGAATGAGAGGTTATTGAGACCGATGCAGTACATTCTCCAACCACTTGTGCCGCTCATCCCTAATTTACTTTGAATTGGTGTCACCTCCGCTTATTGGTTTATGTTCTTATTTCTTTTGTTATCTATTCCATCACAATTACACATTCATTAGAACATCTTTATTTCTACTACATTAATATTATGAAAATTTTATCCTTTCAAGTTCCAACATTTTTCTTATAAAGTATAGATGATCTATAACCATTGTTAGAACTTACCTTGTTAAGCTCATAGATATCTCCATATTACATAAACTTTCATCTTATGATGCTTAGACTCGGGTACGGGTTCGTATCTAAGTGTCGGATCTTTTATTTTCTAAAATGTAGGATACGGGAAAAATAGTTCAAATTTCGGACGCAGGTACGTGGGTACGTCTTTCAAACTTTAATTTTTTTACTAATCCAAGATGTCATTTTGAATAAGCCAAAATTAATTATTCACAAAAAAAGGAAATGGTTATTGAATAAGGGGTTAAGACGAATAAAATACAATTTTAGGGTTCAATTTTTAATTATGGGAATTATTAAATATTATATAAAATAGAAAATGAGGGATTTCATTGCAATTTGGACTTAATGGAGCACTAATTAGCATTATATGGATCCCATTTTCATTTTATACAAATAAAACCCTAAACTACATATATATTATTAAAATAAAATTTTGGTGTTCAGTTTTCAATTATTGTAAGTTAATTACTAAATGTTATATAAAATAGAAAATGAGGGATTTGATTGCAATTAGGATTTAGTGGAGCACTATGTAGCACTACATGTAATCCATTTCATTTTATATAAATAAAGCCTTAAATCACCGGTACAGAGAGAGAATTAAGGAAAAAAATGAAGAAAATGGAAAGAAAAAGAAAGAAGAAAAAGAAGGGAAAACATAGCGCAACCACCTTTCTCTACCATCTCGGTTGCGACATTAGGTCTATAGAGAGCAAAAAGTGGAAAGAAGACTAAGGAAAAGAAAAGGAAAAGAAAGAAAGAAGAAGAAAAACGACAAAGTGTCCAGTTGAACTTTAAGGATCCAACACATATCACATACCCATACCCATGTCATATCGTGTCCGACACGAGTACTCTATTTCGAAGAGTTCGAGTATCAGGGCTTTCATCCAACCTGCTGTAATTATATGTATTAGATTTTCCTCAAGTTCTCATTCATTGTTATTTATTGAACCTAAGAAACTTCAATCACTGTGAAAGCCCATGCTGAAGAATCTTTTACCACTAAACATTAAGGGCCTGTTTGAGAGAAATTTGTGTTTCATTTTTAAACATTTTATTACCGTTGCACAGTAGTCTTCCACCCATTTCCAACAATCTCTGACACACAAATCTGCACCCTAGAAATTGGTAAGTTTCTCTCTCCATAATTTCTGTTTTTACACCCATTCTCAACCGCTCAAATTATTTACACAATACTTACAATTTGGGGGGTAAAAACGGAAATGCGTGAGAGAGAATCTTACAATTTTCAAGTCAACAATGTCATGCGTCAGACATTGTGGAAAATGGATGATAAACTACTGTGCAACGATCATGAAATTTCTAAAAATGAATCCAAAAATTTCTCTCAAACAGGGGCTAAGTAAAGGTAAAAACAGGACTTGTGGACTATTGATACAACCCTTATAGCCACCATAGTTGAGAAGACTAAAGTACCGTTCACTTGTAAACCTTAATAACAGCAAATAAATTTGTTTTGCTACTTTCAAAATCTTAACTAATTTTTACAAAGGGTTTATCTGACGCAGTAGTGTATATTTGACAACAAACAATTGAAGATTTAGCAAAGAAAGGGATGCAAACAGAGATGGATCTAGAATCGGACTAAAAGCCGGACTAATATGTAGATAAAGTTAAATTTACACAAAAAAAAAGAACACAAAAAAAAATTACGGGCTAGCCCGGTCCAGTGCCCCCTAAATCCGTCCGTGGGTGCAAAGAAGAGAATAATTGAGGGCAAAGGAAATCGATTTTTATTCATATGTTCAGGTTGTGAATTACAATGTATAATCATTTATAGAGCAAAACAAACTTAAAATTAATAGAACTTCTAATAAACTAAAACTTTATCAAAATAACTAAACCTAATCTAAACATTCATAATTAGAATTAGACTCTATTTTAAACTTCTATCTAAACTGTAACTCTATCTCCATCATTATCATTCACCTTGGACACGTTGGCTTCATTCACAATTGCTTTATTTGATGAAATGTGATCCGCATTGTTTCTTGGGCTTTCATAGCCTATAGGTTATCTGGCCAGTCAATTGCCGTTGTGTCACAAAGCAGACCTTTGAGTGGAATGTGGCTTTATAATATGATGCAAGATGGTGATAATATTATATGACCTTGTTTATAAGGTTGAGCTTACTTGGAAACAATGAATCTGTGCTATGACCTGTTCCAAATCGTTTTTCTTGTACTTATATTATTCATATCCTTGTCTATTAACTCATCCCATAAGTTCTTTCTTCTACCACTCGTGCTCCTAACTTGATCTTTTTGGATGATAATCCTGATGGTTTTAAGGATGCCGTGAGCTTTTCTTACTGAATAGGGATGTATTTTATTGAGAATGCTTTCATGGCAATTCTTTTTCTTGACACTACACTCTCTGGTGAACTCCCAATGTTACAGTATTTTCAGCTTGTTTTACCTCTAGCTTTTTAAGTACTTGGATGAGTTGCTTGTTATGGACACTTCGTAATATGTGTGGACCTATTTGCTTACTGCATATGTTGGAAGTGGGAAGTATATGTTATCTAACTAGCTCATAATTGCTGACTGATACGTTTTATTTAAGCTGTGGGCTCTAGGGATTTCATCACTGAAGTGCAACTATTATCACGTTCTTTGTGTTTTGATTATTCAAATGAATTTTTGACATGGACTTAAGTATGAATCAAATGATTATTAATTAAATGTTTTAGGAGTGTTCATTGATTTTCTTGTCCCAAACACCCTAGGTCTCTGTACAGATTTCACAACGAATTTTGATATCATCCGAAATCTGTCTAGAAATTTGCTGTTCTTGCTAATTTCCCGAATTGGTTATTGTATACTTGGAAGTATTCATCTTCTGAAATTCAAGGATGTGTACGTGCATTTGGGACACGATTTACCACAATGGTTTTCATGATGTTATCTATTATATGATATCTAACTGGACGACGTCCTCAAGTAATTTCAAAATTTTGATGAAATTGTGGTGTGTAAATGCTGACAACGGTACCACTTTCAGAATGCTCCAACTACACGAGGAAGTAGCATAGTAAAAAGAAAATGAAAAGTAATTGTCAATGTTTAAGTAGTGACATTTCTTTTGATAGCAAAATCAATGTCTCCATGGGCAAAGATGGAAAGGAACATGAAATTTAGCGTCTGTTTGAGCCCCATTTTTGGCTAAGGATGCATTTTGGAATAGTATATTGATGGAGAATGTGTGGTTAAAAAATAAGGAAAATTTGTGGGTTTGTGTGTAATATTATTTTATTGAAGAATTTGTAGTTGAAAAGAAAAGAGAAAAATGTGTTTTGGAGATAATGGGGATTAAACAAGGGCTTAATCATCAATGTATAAATAGTGTTATATTTCTTGTTATAGCAAAATCATTGTGTTTTGGAAATAATGGGGATTAAACAAGGGCTTAATCATCAATGTATAATTAGTGTTATATTTCTTGTTATAGCAAAATCATTGTCTACTTGAAGAGGTAGATGACTTTCTGCTAACTACATGTTTATTCGGCAAATTTCTTCCATCCCTTCTACTAAATAGTTTTTCTGTTGGAAAATATTGCACTTGCATGTGATATTTCGGAAATTATGAAGGTCTGCTAAATGTTTTCTATCCAAGTACTTTTGATAGGAATCTTCATTATCTACTATAAATATCGAGTTTGTGGGTTTGTTTGTGTGTGTGTGGTTGCATCTATTCTTCTAATCCTTTGAAACATTTCCAAGTGATCTGCACTTGAAAATTCGGTTTAGAAATTTTCTTACTGAAAGTTCACGTCGAATTGAGTTCAACATATGCCAATGCGTTGTCACCTTTTCAATTTTATGCCTGAAGAAATCTTTTATTTTGTTTAATAGTCAATTTGTTAACCTCTTGTGCTTGTGTTCCATCATAGAACATTATGCTGCATGTTAGATACAACACTTTGAAACTGTTCATCGTGCAGGCTTTTTCCTTGTAATTGCTTGTTGGTTCTTTTGTTCTTTTTCCTTACAGACATGTTCAGATCAGATATATATGATGCTGAAAGCAAGTGAATTGGCTGAAGAAGCATAGTATAATTCTACATCGTGGAATTATGGCTTAAATGAACACACTTTGATAAACAAATTATTTGCTACTTAGAAACGCCTACTTGTAATTCCTTTCTCTTGTGGTGGATTTCCTTTTGTTAACATCGAGTAGCTTTAATCGAGTCTATGATTTTGACGGAGGAAAATTAAGGGAGTGAAACTGTTGAAGTGAGAAACTTTCTATGAGAACTCACTGCTTACAATTTGAGTTAGAACAACAATAATTGTGGAATGGCTGTGGAAAACATAGCAATTCTTATTTGGTGAAATTTCGTGAATATTTTCATTTAAAGTATTGAATTTTAAAAAAATAGTAATAATAAATAAACGGGGTTGGGCATCTGCTAATTGGACCTGACCCGACTAAGAGAGTAATCTCTATTCCATTTGGGGTGGAATCTCATGGGTATCGAGTTTGTTTGCCATCCCTAGAAGGACGAGGAGGGAAAAAAAGAGAAAGAAAGAATTATTTATTTTAATTTTTTAAAAATTTATTTGGGACTCGTCACTTTTTAAAAAAAATTGTGTGTACGGTTGCAATTAAGTCTTTTATTTTCTTTTCGTTTTATTTAAATATGAGGGTATACTTGTAATTTCACATTTTTATTGAGAAATTGTATGGAAATTGATGTAAATGATGATCTTCACAATGAAAGGTGTAAATATGGGTGAAAATGCAAAAATTTGAAAGATTGAGATGTTTTGCATAATGAACTTCAAACGTAGAGACGTTTTGTGCTAATAACCTGTTGTCACTTAATTCTAGTGCTTGTTCTCAATAAGGGTCCGTTTGATAGCTTAGAAAATGGGTGGAAAAAGAAAATATTTTCTAACTTTAACCAATTAAGGGTGTTTGATAGCACAAATTTTCCTGACAAAATGTTTTCCACCTTTTTCTAGGTACAATCTTTTGATGCACAAAAATTTGATTTTTTTCCCATGGGAAAACATTTTCCACCCTTTTTTTTTTTTT
>CAIGRF010254490.1:0-16332 GCA_903798235.1 Fraxinus ornus
GCCTTTGTTCTTAGTCTCTTTCTCTACCTCGAAACACTTTACAAACGCACATTTACACCACGGGCATAAGCATTTCTTCGGGCAATCCGCAAAGAAGTGCCACTTACACCTACAGTTATGACACATTCCATGATTCTTTCCTACCATTCTCAGATATGAACCAACTACATTAATCTAAAATGATACAAATTTTCTCACAATGAATTTTCTCATGAACATCCAAGAATATGTTTTTGGATTTCCACCATAAAATGCAACGAAATCTTTTGCAGCGTTAAAAAAAATAAAAATAAAAATCGCAAGAACATAAATAACTATGCTTGAAACGCCCAAAAAATGAGAAATTATACTTCTAATATCTTCAAATTTAGTCATTATAAAGAAATATTCCATGTACACAATCAATTTATAAGGAATGGATATTAAACTCTACTCCATTACCTTTTCAGCCTTAAACCAGGATAGGGTCGTTGTTGATATAGTCGCGCTAATGTGAACCAAATTTCTCGCTTCTTTAGCAGCTGAGTCTGGACAGAAATTCTTCATTGCGAAAGTTGAAGTACCATAATATTATCGTCGGAAGTATTACGGCCTTCTAAACCTCATTAACACCCAAATTATCAAAATGGAAAACTTACACAAACTTAGCTATGGATTTCGCCGGAGAAGACGTCGTCGGAGATTAATATAAACTTGTACCCGACAGGTTGACGAACAAATGCACTGCAAGAGCAAGGTGAACGGCATGTTAATTTGGGGGAAAGGGGGTTGGCGCCGATTAAGGTAATGTAATGACTGAGCCGGTTTTGAAAATATGACCCATTTGTTTTTTTGTTTTTTTAAATTTGATGGTTTTCAAAAAATTTTACAAATCGCCACATCACCTTGTCATGGATGGTGTCAAGTGGACTGTACACATAGCGCGACTGAAAAGAATAAAGATATTTGTATAATTGTTGATAATTGTGGTTGACAACATTGATATTGTCAAAATTTGTATCATTAATTTAAAAAATAGTTTTTAAAATAGATGAATGTAATGATGTTAAATGTGTAATGTCAACTAAAACTGTAAAAAATATTATATAAGTAGCATGATAGGAAAAGAAAAACCCCTAATACATTTTAAAACTTTCGGAGAGAATTAGGTGGCATTAAATGATAAGTTTGATTAAATGTGTTATTGTGAAATTCATTTAATTGGATGTATCGTGCATTGTGATCTAGACGGTACTTAATATTAGAGATGACACCGCGCCCCGCCACTCCCCCGCCCCGCCTTAGACGGGGCACAGGCCTGTCCCGTTTCCTACCCTTTTTTTTTTATTCTTTCAGAAATTTTCAGTTAAAATGTAAATTCAAAATTTTAAAATCCAAAGCAAATAATGCTCAAACTAATTACATCAATATCCAAAGCAAGCACTCGAAACAACTTTTTTTTTTTTGTACTTTTGTAATTTGTAGTTACTTTTTTTTTATTCTTCACGGGACGGCCCTGCCAACCCATCGAGGCGGGGCGGATTTTGTTGTCATCTCTACTTAATATCAGTGATGATAAATAATATTATTCTTTTTTAAATCTCAAGAGTGTTTCTACTAACTTAATCCATATAGAATGTAAATAAATCAATCATACTATATGTACAACTTTTGTTGGCAATATTGATTAACAACTACACACTTGACACTATCATATTCATCAATTTTTAAATTGGGTTTGTCTACTTGTATATAATTCTATGTACATAATGGTGTCCACACCATTACATGGAGTGAACTAGCATATTCCTTTAAAATTTGTTAGAAACTATTTTTATATCTATGGTTCGATTTTTGACAACACATGATTGTCAAAAATGTTTGTATAACTAAATTTATTTTAAATAAAATGTTGGCAAATTTGCGCATTTAAATTTTATTTATGAAAAAAGTTTTAATGTATCTTTATTAATAAAATTAGAAAAATTACTTATTTGAAACTAAAAAGGTAAATAAGTATGTGAATTTTAAAGAAAATAATAGGGATGTTATTTTTCAGAAAATAAGATGTGCATTCTATTGTAAAAACAAATAAGTTCTTTTTTGTAAGCCATTTTCTAAAAATGCATTTTTTTAAAAATTCATTTCCAACCCCTCATTTTTCCATAAAATAATGTTATACGTAAATTCAAAATTTTTCCTTATTTTTTTAATTACACATTCTTAAAAAAATTACCATTCCAAAATATATTTTCTCCAAAATCTTATTTTAATGGAGCTAAATTAGTGACTAAGTAAAAAATAATTCAAATATAAATACTACTAGAAATTTTTTGTTTTTACGAAATAGTTTGAAGGCAATTTTGTCATTTCAACAATAAAGATTCAAATTTCTTTATAAGAGAAACGTACGACGAAAATTCATCGTCAATCGAGGATTCCGGGACGACTTTGGTATCTACAATCGATAACTATTTCTCCTTATGTAGCATCTTTCTTGAATTTTTTTGCCATAGTTTGTGTCATTAACGGTAAGAACTATTGATCTAGGATCGAATTTCTATTTTTTATTTTTATTTTTTAAGAATGCTATTTATAAGGTTGTCAAGAACTCAACTCTCTAGATATATTTGTGTCAATTACACAAAATCTCTTTTTTTTTCCCCCTGCTTTACAACTAAGAGGCCAATAATCCGAAGTCAGCGAGTGTAGTAGCCCAACCCGTATTATATAATGACCTTGTTCTTCACTTGGGCCAAACTAGGGTTTTAGTTTTCATCTTCTCCGGCAATTACACTCACTCGCCGTTCTGGTAAGAAACATTCTAAAATGGTGAAGGGTCGCCAAGGAGAGCGCGTCAGGTACCCGATCAGACCTAATCTATGCACTGTATGCATCTATAATTTGATCAGTTTTCGGTATTTTGTTGTTGAATTATGTGGTTGATTGCAGGTTGTACGTTAGAGGAACGATCCTGGGGTACAAGAGGTCGAAGTCGAACCAGTACCCAAACACGTCCTTGATTCAGATCGAGGGAGTAAACAGCAAGGAGGAGGTAGCGTGGTACCAAGGGAAAAGGATGGCGTACATTTACAAGGCTAAGGTTAAGCAGAATGGAACCCACTACAGGTGCATTTGGGGTAAGGTGATTCGTCCCCACGGAAACTCCGGTGTTGTTCGCGCTAAGTTCAAATCCAACCTTCCCCCCAAGTCCATGGGAGCCCGAGTTCGCGTCTTCATGTACCCTAGCAACATTTGAAGGTACTGGTTTATTTTATGCAAGTGAAAATGTGACTGCTTTTTACTCTGTATGTGTTTTTTTCTTAAATTTTTACTGTAAAATGCGAATTTTATTATCTGTTTGATAATAATTTACTTGTTGGTTGGGGATTTTTTTTTACAGTATTTCCCTAGTTCTTTCCTAATTGAATTATGTACCAATTGGCATTACTCTTATTTTAATTTGCAATTTATCCCTCATTTTCAAATTTTGATTTGGAAGTTGCTACCAGCCATGTGGACATAGCTAAGCATTTCCTGATATTACTAAAATTTCTGATTCAACGTAAAATGTGTAATTTCCATTCAGTTGCAGAATTGATTGAATATATTAACCTTGATTGGGCTTAGCCTCTGTTTGGCAAAATTCATAAATCAATTCATAAATTATCAATCTTTATTTTCAATAACACATTCTAATGGACGCACAAATACTATTCATCATTTCTATCTCTATATAAATTAAAATGTTTATATATTCTTCTCTCCAAATGGAATGTTAGTTGGAACTTACTCATCTTTCTCAAGCTAACTCTGTAGGAAAATACTTGGTGTGCATTAATGGTGTCCATAATGTACACATGGCGACCCCCTATTGGGGGGTCGCTAGGGGGCCGCCATGTGTGGTGTCCATAATGTACACCAAGCACAACCCAACTCTGTATATGCATTCAAGCATTAGTAAATCTCATTTGTTTATATCCATATTATCTTGGCATGTAGCCTATTCTATTTTGGTAGTTCAATTGTGGGATTTATTTCTTTTTGTATTTCTAGAATTTGAGGGTTGGACTTGATATAATCGATCCTATTGATAGTACAGTGTTGTTGTATATTTACTGAAAATTTTGATGATATTTTACATTCCTGATATCTAAAATCTTTGTTTTTGCCACTTTATGTTCAACGAACTTCATACCTACATCTATTCAAAGTAGAACTTGATCATTGTTTTGCATAATTGTGCGATGGTGTCGAACAAGTAACGTTTTCAATAGTCTTCAATATTGTTGAGAGGTTTGTAACGTTTATTATCCATTTTTCCCTGTCATTCTTGCAGCGTTTTTAAGAAGTAGCGGAACAGAGTTTGAGCATTGGTGGCTATTAGAAGGATCTGTTTTGCCTTCTTTTTACTCCCTATTTTGGTCATGTTTGTTTATCGTCAAGGATTTTTACAATCTGGTCACCGTTTTAATCATTATAATCAATGATTTCCAGTTTTGACGTTTGCTTGCCAGATAATGCTTCTGAGGGAGGTCCGTAACAAATGGTTTCACTAGCTTCAAATATAAGATCAATGGAGGTGGGTGATCTAGTGCCAAACCAACTAGTTCTCATGGCTTTAGTTTATCACTGTACATTCAAATGATTTGATGATTCAGAATTTATAAAGGGGGGAGCTAGCTTGCTCAAAATACGTATTCTCAAGATAACAATTGCGAGGAGATGTTAATAAAATATGCACCAAACCATTTTAAGATATGAAATGAGCAACATGGCAGCTCTTCGAGTTTTAAGGCCTATCAATTTTGCTTTTTGTAAAACAACTTTTTCAGAGAAGGGTGACTTTTGCGTGTTTGAAAATTAATTTCTGAAAGAGTATTTTTCTTTCAGAATAACTTTTAGAGGAAGTTACATTGGATCAATTTTATGTTAAAGCTCTTCTATGAAGTATACTTCTATAAAATTAATTAAATAGATTAGAAAGTAGTTTTTGACTTCTAAAAAGACTTTGAATCGGCCTAAGATCATCTTTTTGTAAGAGTTCTTATAGCTTTTTGATTTTTTTTTTTTTTAACATGCTTAAAAGTAGTTTTTGAGTCTTGAAAATAGTTTTTAACTTTTTGAAAGTTATTAAACGAAACTTAAATGTATCTTCAAGTTAGGATTGGACAATATTTTCAAACGGAATCGTGAGGTTCGATTTTATTCTACTTAAGTTAAATATTTGAATGGTATTAGAATTGAGTGATCCAAGTTTTCTCAATCATTTTGTCGTTTTTCAAATAATTGAAGTTGAACTATTACGGCTCTCTTCATTTTACCATTTTCTTTTTTATCATATTTATTAAATTTTCTCCATTTTGATCAAAGTAATTTGTATACATTGATGAATGGTTCTTATTAAACAATTTGTTAAATTTTTATTTTTAATTTGGATTACGTTATTTTGTAAAGGGTTAAGATTAAATATGTCATTAGTTTAATTAATGTAGTATTATTGTAAATGTTAAAAAATTTAATTAGGGAATCGAACCAAATCGAATCGAATTAAATTAATTAATGTCATTAGTTTGATTCCATAATTAAATTTAGATGCGATAGTTTCACTTACTAAATACTCGAAAATTTTAGTCTACTTTGATTCTCTTTAAAATCGAACAAAATTATGTCCAACCCTACTTCAAGTTCAAAACTCCATAAATTATATGATTGTCATATATAGTTTAGCATATTAAGTTGTTATAAACATTTACACGAAGTGCCCAAATGTAGGCCCGTATGGCTGCGAAGAACATGTATTAGTATTATGTATATCAAGTGTTATACAAGGACTTAAATTAACTCAATAATAAGTATTGACCTGGATTCATGTATGATTGACGTGGCTAATAGATCTCGGTTCACTCAAATTCATGTAGTACTTGGACAAATTGTTAAAACACGTAACCTTCTTTGATGGTCACAAATAGTCAGATGATTAAATTAGTCTATAAGATATATATGGGTGTGGGACGTCCTAGAGTTATGAACCACAAAAAAGGGGGGTTGAATACAAGGAGGTTGTAAGAGAACAACAATGAGAGAGTATTCTTACTATTAAGTGTATAAACTTGCATTACTTTCAACGACACTAAATGTGAACTTTTATAATAGAAAGATGTGGAATGATAATCATTGGATGAAGAGACACGTTGTCTCTTCCTAGATGTCAATCTACCATTCTTAGGTTTAGGGACATTAAATGCTTTAGAAAATGAACCACCATATGACTTAGGCCTAATGTGAAAAAAGTAAGCTGTAAAGTTAACTTGATTGAATGATTGTTGCAAATAAATTACATCAATCAATTATAGAAAATCTTTTAAGGATGATCTTTCAAGGGAGGTGCATTATATGCCTAGAGGTTATTCCTTTCGAACTAGTGCTGCAGCACATTGCATCGTCTGACATCTCCACGAGAGTTCGACCTCTACATGGAATTTCAATGAATTACATCACTTTGACTACTTAAAGACCTCGGATAAGTAAGATAAGATAGTGATATAGAGTGCAAGCCGAATTTTGTTTGTTAATTTTTTGTCACATGGTCCGTGCTTGGAGCCTTATCGAATAAGACGTAATAATAAGCTACATGTTCGATTCTTTATTTTGTCCTTTTGTTTTAGTACTTAGTGCTAGTGTGAACGTTCATTCTAATTTAAAAAAAAATAATAATAATTTGTTTTTTTGATTTTTTCTTTTTCTTTTATTAGTAAAGTTTCACCTTAATTTGTTCATAAAGATACAAACTCAAAGACGTTTTAACCAATTAATCTTCCTTAAAATGAAGCAACAAAATTTATTACAACATTGCACGAATTAATTAATTCCCCTAAACGCCAATTTCATTTTTAATTATCATTAACTCAGTTCCATTCCATTTGTCTCTCTCACTCTCTCACTAACATGTTCTGCAAACAAATTCTTCGTCGGCCGTCCTCACCTCCAATTCCCACACCCGCACATTCTCATTTATCCAAATTCTCACAGTTTCCGTCTCTGTATATCACCCAATATCTTCGCACAATTCGTCTATTTATATAAATCTCATATCAACACCCAAAAATCTCCAGTTGTTTTTTTTTCTTATTCATGTACTGATGTTAATGGCAATTGAATTGAATCAGATCCCACATTTCAACCTCAAATGCCCCTCAGATCCCTCTTTGTCTTCATTTTCTGCACTTTATAGTATTGCAACTATTAAAATTTCTAACAGATAGTGATATAGAGTGCAAGTCGAATTTTGTTTGTTAATTTTTTGTCACATGGTCCGTGCTTGGAGCCTTATCGAATAAGACGAAATAATAAGCTACATGTTCGATTCTTTATTTTGTCTTTTTGTTTTATTACTTAGGACTATTGTGAACATTCATTCTAATTAAAAAAAAAAAAAAAAAATCATTTTCAAATAATCCTGTTAGTAAAGTTTCACCTTAATTTGTTCATAAAGATACAAACTCAAAGACGTTTCAACCAATTAATACTCCTTAAAATGAAGCAACAAAATTTATTACAACATTGCGAGAATTAATTAATTCCCCTAAACGCCAATTTCATTTTTAATTATCATTAACTCAGTTCCATTCCATTTGTCTCTCTCTTTCACTCTCTCACTAACATGTTCTGCAAACAAATTCTTCGTCGGCCGTCCTCACCTCCAATTCCCACACCCGAACATTCTCATTTATCCAAATTCTCACAGTTTCCTTCTCTGTATATCACCCAATATCTTCGCACAATTCGTCTATTTATATAAATCCCATATCAACACCCAAAAATCTCCAGTTGTTTTTTTTTCTTATTCATGCACTGGTGTTAATGGCAATTGAATTGAATCAGATCCCACATTTCAACCTCAAATGCCCCTCAGATCCCTCTTTGTCTTCAAATCCCACCCCACATTTCCCAACCCTAATAGACCAATTCGCAATTCTTCATAACCTCGCCTCATAAATTTGTAGTTCTATTTTTCATTTTTTTTTTTGGGGTAAAATGGAAAAAATGTCTGCAACGAACTCATCGGGCCGATTTTTTACGATCGGTTTAGTGGCAGCGTGGTATTGTTCTAACATTGGGGTGTTACTTTTGAACAAGTATTTGTTGAGCAATTATGGGTTCAAGTACCCGATTTTCTTGACCATGTGCCACATGACGGCGTGTTCGTTGCTAAGCTACATCGCGATCGCCTGGCTTAAGATGGTTCCGATGCAGACAATAAGATCTAGGGTTCAGTTCATGAAAATCTCTACTCTTAGCTTGATTTTCTGCGCCTCTGTTGTTAGCGGGAATATTTCGCTCAAGTACTTACCGGTTAGCTTTAATCAGGCCATTGGTGCCACCACTCCTTTCTTCACCGCTGTGTTTGCGTACTTGATGACTCTGAAAATAGAGGCATGGTTGACATATGTAACGTTGATTCCGGTCGTCGCTGGGGTCGTCATTGCTAGTGGGGTATGTTCGAATTAGACAAATCCACGTTTGTTGCTTATCTGGTTTGTTTACTTTGGGATTTTCTGTTTGAAGCTTTCTTTTATTTTCAAATATGAGTTTTTCTGTTGATATGGTCTGTCCCGTTGGAGAGTGATTTTTTTCCCCCCTTTCTTTTTTAAATTCTAGTGTAGTAGTAAGCTTCCCCAATGGGGTTGAGGGAGTTTTAAGATGATTTGATGGATTGTGGTTTTGTTCATTGGTGGTCCTATTGAAAAAAGAATGACCAGAGAATTAATCTTTAATGACGTAATTCAGGGTAGTGTTAACAAGATACTGGTTTCTGCATATCAAGACAGGTGTATAGAAAATGAAAGTTTTTTTATATTTTCTAGTACACTAAGGATATGTTTATACACCGTATTGGTCAGCTTTATATAGTACATCACACAAAACTTTTAACTTTATTTTCTTTCATAATCATATAGATGAATTTCAGCTAGCGGAAGTTGCTTTAGTTTGTTTCTGATTGAGACCATTATTGCTTCGTTATGAAATATGTTGATCATTTAGAAGAGGAAAACCAAACTTATTTTTCCTTGAGCTATGAATTGCATGTTAGTGCTGAAAACGTTTCTACAAATTTAGGCGAAATCAATTTTGTTTCTGAATTATTCCATGATGTTAGGGTGAGCCAAGCTTCCACTTATTTGGGTTTATCATGTGTGTTGGAGCAACAGCTGCTAGGGCATTTAAATCAGTGCTGCAGGGGATTTTGCTTTCTTCTGAAGGGTAATATTTTTACTTCTTTGCATTATAATATCTGGCTATATTTTCGCAAGAGCTTCTAGCCTTTCATTTGGAAGGCCTGTACATGCATGCTGAAACTTTTGTTATTTTTCTTGAAGGGAGAAGCTGAATTCTATGAATTTACTCTTGTACATGGCTCCTATAGCTGTCGTATTTCTACTTCCGGCAACACTTTTTATGGAGAAAAATGTAGTTGGTATCACATTGGCACTTGCAAGAGAGGATACCAGAATTGTTTGGTTACTGCTATTTAATTCTTCACTTGCATATTTTGTAAACTTGACCAATTTTCTGGTGACAAAGCACACCAGTGCTTTGACTCTTCAGGTATTCCTTGCTTCCTGGTCCTAGTTGTTATCCTTCTATGATTTGGATTTGCGACTTGACCTCAAGCTGCTAATATATTTGTCTTGTTGGTATTTGATCAGAGGAATTCATAATTTTCATTTCAAGCAAAAAAAGATCAAGTTCCATTGATATTTTAGCTTGTGGTACTAGAATGGGCAATAACAAGATATGATGTTTAAGAAATAAACAGGATAGGGGGATAAAAAATGATTGCATTTAATCTATCCAGTGAATATTATCTTTGATATTCTGCATATATTTTGATTTCTAAACTTGTATATTTTGGGGGGTAAAGATACAAACACTGCTTTGGATTTGATGGAAATTTATAATTTAAAGTTTGTCCTATTTTCCTGCCTTGAGATATTTTTGTAAAATAATGTCTATTCTTTCTGCTTTCATAGCATTTTGTTGAAGAAATGTGATTTGGTTGCTGAAACTGTAACACCCCAAATTTTCATAAACAGTGTTACCAAAAAAACCCACTTTTCTTTACATTAAATGTGGAACGATGGAATAAATTTTTTTATAAAAAAATAATTGAAATATTCATAAATTTAAATTAAAACATGGAAATTGTATATTTTAAAAAATATAGTCACCTAACTAATTAAATAACATCTTTTGAACAAACTAAACTAATAAATTGAAGGATAAAAAAACTTAATATTTATTTTTCTTCAATCCACTGGTAGCCCACATCACCATCCTGTCACGAATTCAACCGACCTGAACTAACCTGTAAAATTATTGTAAGAGTGAGCATTTATAAACCTCTGATGAAATACTTGCAGTTTCCATATACAATTATAGAACAATCAATTTAAACACTTCATACCACTCCGCTTATGAAGTATATCGTGACCAAGTGACGTCCATCTTAGGTCATCTTAAATTCTCGAAGGATTTCATATTTCTTTATATAGAACTCAAATGTACATATCAAAAAATTAATGAATCCTAGAGATCCACTAGCAATTCATGCATAAATGACTGAATACATAAAGGTATGCGAAAACAAACCACTTGTATATAAGTATCTTCGTTATTGAAAGGTTGAAAAGAAGATAAAATCTTGTGAGTAAAAATTCTCCTATTATTTTTCTATACTAGAATTAGAAAATCGTGTAATACAAAGAATTGGTTTCAAATAATAAAATTACGATTATATCATATTCATGGTTTTCCTAATTAAAATAATCAACCAATCCTAATCATCTAAATGAATTTATATCAAAATAGGTCACGTGGAAGTTAATTTGAAATTGATTCCATTTGACTTAGTATACTAGTGTTAGAATTTGGAGTAATGGAGTTTTAATCAGATTATAATCATAATTAAATTTTATCAAAATCAAAATATGATTAATATTAAAATTTATCATAATTAAAACAGGAGATTAACTTATCAAAATCAACATTTATCCTATACACACGTGGCTATCATAAAAATTAAATCATAAACCAACTTAATTAATTTCAAATTGAAGATAACTTTTTTTTTAAACTTCAATAACTTTGGCTTAAATTATTCTAATTAACTTTTCTGAAGTCCATGATGCGTAATTTAGTACGAACTACCTAACGAGCCAATATTAATATACTAAAACTCGTTCTATCAAAATCTAATAATTTGGCCCAAATAAAAATAATTAATACTTATTTCTATGATTTATCTTGTTCGAGTCCCCTCAGGTCCATTGAGGTGAGTACCTGACCGTAAACTTCATGGCCCCGTGGGATTAGTGGCCCGAAAATCCACGGTTATCAAAAAAAAATAAAAAATAATGTATGATTTATCCCTTCTTGCCTTGTTGTAGGAATTTATATTCCGCTTTGTGAAACCTTTTTTTTTTTTTTTTTNACATCCACGGTTATAAAATAAAACATAAAAAATAATGTATGATTTATCCCTTCTTGCCTTGTTGTAGGAATTTATATTCCGCTTTGTCAAACCTTTTTTTTTTTTTTTTTTGACAATGGCAAACATTTGATATTGAATGCTGCCAGCTTTACCTTATTTCTTTCTATTTCGAGGAAAGTTGGAAACAGTTGCATTGTTAAAATATAAATTAGTCATTCAACTCTAAGGGGGCAAAGCGTGCATGGGATTTGTAATGTAGCTCCCTTACCTTTGGTTTCTCTAGGAGATAGAGGAGATAGAATCATAGAAGAGCTTTCAGAGTTGTAATCGATCCAGTTGATGGGATTGGATTAATTGTTTTTAGATCATTGAATTCTTCTTCCAATACAATAGTTCATATAAAATTCTACTGTATGAGATGCTATTCCTAGTGCCTAAAAATACTTTTACCTTTTCTTGTGACACGACATCATTTGTTTACTTGATGAGAAATATTTACTTGATGAGAAATATCGTTCATCTGTGTTATTCATATGTCATTGCTAGCCTTAGTTGAAGTGTACTGCTTGTGCTCAGAATGTTATTAAAGTGGAAAGGTTGAGAATTTAGTTTGCTGGATTTTGAGCATCATATCCGTGTCGTATTGAATTAAAATCTTTTTTATGTCAGTGATTATGCCATATGGCCTCATTCTTGTCGTGTTAATATACACCATCGGCCATCCCATAAAATTTGCTTGATTTCATAAACGAGCTTTTTATGCACAATGATATGATGTGATTGTATTTTACCCCTATTTTGAATTCAACTTTAAACATGTGATTTTGCTTTTAATTTTTTAACTTGTATGGACAGTAAGACGAGAAGGAAGTTGACTTTTTAAACTGAAGCAAACTTTTGGGATGTCCTTATAGGCAAAGTACCGTACTAGTCTATCACTCTATATAAATTGAAGCCCTAATAGTTCCCCTAGCGTACAGAATCATTGTTAGAGAATTAATTGATGTGCCATGTCACTGTAAGCAACGGTGTTTGGTAGATCATTTCTCATCATAGTTAATCAAATCTAGTCTAAGTCAAACTCTGGTGATACTACTTGTAAACTCTCTCTCTCCTTTCTCATCATTTATCCTCGACTGAGAGAATTCAACTCCAACAAGTTAGACTGTGAAGAGTTCCTCTTATGTTGTTTCTTCTGCCTTTATTTACATTGCTACCTCTGTTACTTGTTATGATATGAACAGTATATTTTTCTTATTCTTGGTCTGCTACATTTGTGCTTTGGTGACATGATTCATGGTTCTTTCAGGTCCTTGGGAATGCAAAAGGGGCTGTGGCTGTTGTAGTCTCCATATTGATATTTAGGAAACCCGTCTCGTTTACTGGAATGCTTGGGTACAGTCTGACCGTCATCGGCGTTATTCTCTATAGTGAAGCTAAGAAGCGTAGTAGATGAAATGACTAAACTGGACGAGCGTCAACTATGATATTGATCTGTTCTGTTTTTAAATGTGAAGAGAGTCTCAACCTTCTGAGGCAACGTTTGGCCCATTTCCTTGCAGTTGGCGTATGGAATTTGTCTTCAGATTTTTCCAGAAGCCTGGGAGAGAGGCTTCAACGCGTACAAGCAAAGTACAATTTATTTTTCAGAGGTAGAAATGTTAAACGAGTTAAAATGTCTTAATAGTTCCCACCATGGAGTCAGGGAAGAAAATATAAATCATTTTTTAAAAACTTTATTTCATTCAGGAAGATTATACTGCAATCATAATTACGCAGCATGTTAGTTTTTTTTTTTTTTTAATGAAAATTCGTGTAGGTTTATGAATTTGTGTCCATTCTTAGCTAGTTGCTCATGTGATTATACACATTTATGTATAGATGGTGAGTTATTCTAGTTTTAATTTCATAACGAATTTGCACTTGGATTTGGATTTGGATTTGGATTTGGCTATTTAAACATCTATTTTTCCTTGATCATCACTTTTAGTTGAGATCTGCTGTCCATCCAATTGCAAATTGATACATCATGGATCAATTTTAATTTTCTTACCATAACATCAATTTTAATTTTTCAGATGTGTCAATTTGTAGTTGGATGGACGGCACATCACAACTCGAATCACGTTACATGTCCAAATCTTGGGTGTGTATTCAACGTGGAAATGGGCTTCAAAAAAAGTTAAATTGCCAATGACAGGGTTAAATGTAATGTGGGTCATTATTTTCTAGTTTTGTGCAATTAAACCATTTAACTTCGATATTTGTTCAGGTCTGCCACCATGTCCATTACAGTTTGTCTTTAATTTTGTGCAATTATCCGTTAAACTTCGATGTGTGTTCTAGTCTTGCCTTTCTGTCCATTGCAGTTCGTTCAGGAGACACGGCATCCAATTTTTAACAGTAAAAAAAGGAGAAAAGGAAAAGGAAACAAAAGGGAGGAAAAACCAAGTCGATCAACTTTACCTACTAAACCAAACTGTCCTTTCCCGAGACACCACCACCCCCTAGCTTGAACGCTATTTTGAAATAGATTCGATCATTTATGGATGTTTCAAACTTCATTAACTTCTGGTTCACAAGCAACATCTTGAACTGATTGGAACTCGTAATGTCAAACATAATTTGTAATAATTATTTCTATATATGTACATATAAACTTGTAATCATAACTACATTCATTGTTTTTTATGTATATTTGTTGTGGTGTTATGACTTCCCTTAGCTCTGAAATTAATACAGAGTTTATTCAAAGCACGTATTGCACCAGCAGAAACAGGTGCGAAAATCAGCAAGAAGAAATCGAAGAACAGATATGGAACAGGAAGAATGACTTCCACAGCCTTTATTATCCACACAAGTCTTTACATGATCTATATACAGTAAGAGATCAACAAAAGAATTTGCTACATATTTTTCCAAGAGTTTCACTCTATCTCACTTTCTATCTACTTTGTCTATAGAATTCTTACCCTTTCTTTCTCTCTCGAGCTCTCTCTTCTTCACTACCTAATGCTGCTGTTTATAGACACAAAAGGGGTATTAAATCAGTTATTAACTACCTAACTACTCAAATGAATAGACTCCTACCGTTAAAGATTCTAATTGTAAATTACAGTTGAAGAAACCAGTAACAAAAGACTCCTCTTGCAACAGAATTTATCCAATAGCCGCGGTATCTAAAATCTGAATCCAAGAAATCCGTTTCTTACAATCTCCACCTTGAGTCGGGCCTCTAACAATTAAAAGAAAGGTTCAAACGATTGTGTAAGGAACAAATCTTTTGAAGCAAAGTCCCAAAAATGGGTGTTTTTATTTATGAAGATGTACAATAAGTGAGGAGCGAAATGCCTCCAAGGGGCGCAAGCACACAGAACAAGGAAAATAAGGTGCTATAAAAGTAAAGATAATGAAAAGTACATATTCTCTTTTCGAGAGTGTTTGATTCGGGGGTCCTCTCTTCTATGCCTTCTGTTCTCTTTTATACTTCTTGGCCAGCTGTTGTAGAATCGCCTAACACTACTGGTCGTCCTGTAACTATCCACGTTCTTCATCATGGCTGATTTATCATGGAACTTCTGTTTCTAACTGCCGTCATTATCTTCACTATCAAACTGCTAATAACCGGTACTTCCTCGGTCATGGGGCATGGTGAGATTGCCCTTTAACTGCTTTGGTAACCGTTGCTTAAAATAACACCATGTCCAAATTCTGGGCCTTCCGTAAGCTTGGCCGATAACAACGTTGTCGCCCTGAGTATTTAAATAAAATGTTGTACTTGCTCAGAGCTTGGGCATCCTATAGGCTTTGGCGATGATGGGCCTTCATTGCACAACTCTGTCTGGGCGATGATGGGCCTTCCTTGCACAATTCTGTCTTGGGCATTTTTCCATAATTTTCTTAGGTCTATATTTCAAATCTCCTATTTGGGGCATCACCTCTTTAGCCATTTAAGTGGCCATATTTTTATGCATCAACACCATGAGTTCCTCTGCTATAGGCGATAAAAAGCTGGGAAGAGCTTTGGAGGCTGCAACCAATTCACCATATTCATTTTTACAAATTGCCAAACTTCTTCTGACCATTTTTAGCTGCGGCATCGACATTCATTTTAAGCTTTCCCAGGGTAGGTGGCTTCCACTTGCAAGGTGGTTCCAGTTGTCTGTGATGATTCCCGGATTTCAACCTTACACATCGCCTCTTGGAACTCTTATCAAACTGCTGCTGCTTTTTGGAGAGTTTGTTCGGGTTTGCCTTAGACCATCTCCAGCGCTGCACCAAATTTTGCACCATTTTGCACCAAATCTTGCACCAAACTTTGTACCAAATTAAAATTCAACTCCAACCATTACACCAAATGAACATTGTTTAATCATTTTCTTTTATTTTTTTCTTAGTAATTTATTTATTCGGAATATTAATTATTTATTCATTTTAGAAATATATGAATTACTAAATAAATAATTATACGAAAATAGTAAATTCATTAAATAAATATATTATTAAAACATGGTACAATTAAAACATATTAAACTAAATATGCATTTGTTTTTATGTATTGTTTTTTAAAAATAGAACTTGTTTAATGTAGGTATGTGGTTATTATTAAATATTTCATGCTAACTATAAATAATCGTGTTAGTTATATTTAAAATTTTTTTATTCTTATTTTAATTAATTCAGTAATTATTATTTTTAACATTTCAAATTTAATTTAAATGTAAATAATAATACTAATAATATCCTTTATAATAATAATAATTATTATTATTGTACTAAAAATTATATAACTAAAATGACACAAATACCCTCCAAACAAACTTTTGACAAAGTAAATGAAGGGCAAAATTGACTTTGCA
>CAIGRF010254506.1:16601-29787 GCA_903798235.1 Fraxinus ornus
AAAAAAAAAAAGAATCAAACAAGGTCTAAAATCTAAATATAATAATTATTTTGTTTAAACTGAACATATATAATTTTGTTGTAAAAATTATCAATATTCACCAAATGATATTGTGGCTAAATTTTGTATAATTTAAAGGAAGATCACGAGTTCAAATATTTAGAATTGCATTAAACCAACTAAAATGTAATATATATTATTTTTGTAAGATTAATTTCAAATCCAATGAGTGCCACAACGGTCACACCATCAATATTCAAAGCCGTGGTCACGGTTTCGAATCTTCTCCCTTCTAATTTTTGGTATAAATTAAAGAATTAAAAAACTTTCTTAATAAAAGGCTAAAAGCCATAACAAAGGATTCGAACCCAGGCTTCTTATGTGGAAAATGGAACTACAACCAGCTGAGCTACAAAGAATGTTAGTAACTAAAACAAATTACCAGGTTTATAATGTAAAACGTTCATTACAAGTCAAAAAAAAAATTTCTTCCCTGCGGATCCAGCACGGGCGGCCGCCGGGGCTCGCCGGGTGCTGGGTCCGCCACCAGTGTACCAAGCACATATCTTTAGGAACAAATTTATAGTGTTTGAACTTTGAACTCACTCATGTAATGTACTTTGCTCATTGAATGCAATATTTGATCTTTCACATGTTGGTTAAGGTTCCATTATTGGTGACTAAAAGTTGGGCATCCGTCCCTATTATCCCTTTGACATTTAATCCCTTGCAAGTTCTTTTGTCACATATTATTATATAGAGAAATTTACTCTTGCCATATAGTTGCTTCCATTCAAAGAGACGTACTAGACCATCTAATTCTCAATTCTTTTACCCTTTTTACATGACAACTAGCCTTACCATTTGATTTCCTTATCAAATTTCAATAACGTCTCAATATTTTTCTCTACTTGAAGATCAATTAAGTTCTATTGATTTAATGGCTACTTCTTTTCTCAAACCGATACTTTGGAGAGTCGATGCTTTCAGACATCTTTTCCTTTTAACAAGCAAATTAGTAGAAAACTAAAGTTCAAACTTTTGAAACCGCGGTTTTTTTCTATGGCCTTGTTTGACCCGCATTATTATCTCATTAAAATGAAAAATATGACCGTTATCTGAGACCGTTTGGTAGGCATTAAAATGAAAAAAAGAGTCGTTGGGCTCAAATTCCAACCAAATTTTTTTGACTTTTTATTTCTATGGTGGNGGCCCACTAACGGTTACATTTTTTCTACAAACTTTCATTTTATTGCCTACCAAACGGATGCTTAAATTCGAATTTTCTATCTTGTGTGGGCCTCAATAACGACTATATTTTTCATTCTCATTCTACAATAATTTGGCTCAAACAGGGGCTATATTTATCGAGAATTAATCTTACAAAAGTTTTAATATTCATACACTTAAAGTCACCAATATCTAAATAAGTCTATCTATGTTCTTACCAAATAACATATAACAAATTTGATATCTCCCTATTATGTGCAAAATAAGATCAATACTTAAAATACGTTGTAGCATTCGAAGTTGTTCTGCTTTCATTTATGTTAATCGGACTCTACTTGTTTCAAGTCGGAACAAGCAAAATAAAATGGCGAAAAATTCATTTAGTTGATATTAATTTATTGAGAATAATATATAATTTATTGTCATAATTTTTTTAACAACCTATGCAAACATCATTTGATATAAGCCCGTTGTAGCGTTTTTTTTTTGTTGACGTATGAACCTGCAGCCGCTACCCGTGAGTGTGCATTGGGTAAACCTCGTTTCATGTGCAGTAGCCCGCAAACCACACAAGAGAGATAAACCGCACTAGGCAAATCCGGTGCGACGTGTTCGACCGAAAAGTGTTGACAGGGGATTCGAACTCGTGATATTCAGTTTCCACGTTCACCTGCTCCACCAACTCGATCACCCCCGAAGGGGGTCCGTTGTAGCTTTTTATAACTAATGAATATAGTTGATAAGTAAAATTTACACGTTGCCCTCTTGAATATCTCCCCAACTTCCCTTTACCTCTTTTTATTGCAAGGGAATTTCTAGTTATTTAGCCATTACTTTCCACTAAATTTCCTTGTGATGAAACCGTGTGAGTACAAGGAATATCATACAAATTGCAAGATAGATATCGAGTCCCAAAAAGTCCCACGAAATTTACGTGCATATGTTGTAGTATAGGATGTTGTTTAATGCCAAGGATTAACCCAAATTATCCTCCCGAATTTGTGAAATAATTTCGGGTCGACCCCTAATTGACACGACATCGAGCGGACGAAAAAGATGCGCGGCTGAGATAGGGAGTACAACAATACAAGTGTTATGCAGTTGAGGCAGAATTAATTTGTTCAAGAAATGCTTTTGAGAAATAATACGGAAGGATAACAAAGGAAGAGAAGGGGAAAATTTATGTGACAAAAATAGGAAGAAAATAATGGAAAATAAAAAGGGAAACGACAACTTACAAAAGGCGTGTGATCGCAGTCTTGTTACAAAATGGAATGCACTTTGGCGTGATAAAATCGTCATACAAGAGAAAAAGAGATCGGAGATTATGGAGAAAGTAGATACGTGAATATCAAGTTTTTGAACAATTAAACGAAAAGAGACGAATGTTTCGACCAAAAAATTTGCCGAATTTATTGAACCTCGTTAGGTTGAGATAACGATGAGATTTAAAATTTAGTTTGATAATTATTATTTTTGGTTATTGCACAGTTTATTGAATTATGCAAATTTATATTCGGTTTTTTGTAAGTTTTTATAATTTTTTCTTTCTTGAAATTGAATAAATGGTTAATTTTTAGAAAATTAAAAAGAAAAAAATAAATAAAGAGAAGACGTGTGAGAGGGAGAACTCAATTTATAAAATATTGACCTCTCCGAATGCTCACCAAATCAGCTCACACGAAAATGGGAAACACTCTGCATACATTCCCTCACAGTACAAACCAAACCAAACAATTTCAAGATCAAAACCAAGAAATCCCAGAAGATGAAAATCAAGCATTCACTTGCGAAATATGCATCGAGCCGATGATATTACCGGACAGAAAATTCAAGAACAGGGACAATTGCAGCCACCCTTTTTGTACTGATTGCATGATCAAGTACATCCAAGTGAAGCTCGAGGATGACAACGTCGGGAACATCAAATGCCCGGCTTTGAACTGCAATCAGTTCTTGGACCCAGTTTCGTGTCGGTCGGTGATGAGTCCAGCGCTTTTTGTGCGGTGGTGCGATGTGCTTTGTGAAACGGCGATTCTGGGAGGGGAGAGGTGTTATTGTCCGTACAGGAATTGTAATTCTTTGATCTTGAATGAATGTGGTGGGAATTTGAAGAAATCCAAGTGTCCCAGTTGTAAGAATTGGTTTTGCTTCAAGTGTAAGAGGGTTTGGCATGCCGGGTTTGGGTGTGAAGAGAGTGGAGAATTGAGGGACAGAAATGATATTGCTTTTGGGAGACTCGTGGAGCAGAGGAAGTGGAATCGGTGTCCCCGGTGCCGCCATTTTGTGGAACACGTTGAAGGCTGCTCAATTATCAAATGCAGGTAAAATCTTAATTCAACTTGTGTATTTTTTAATTTGCTTTGTGTATATGCATTCTATGCATTTGTAGAAAGTTCTTAATTAATATTGGGGTATATTACTGTACATGTGGAGTCTTACACGATTGTTTGCATCAAATACAGACATATAAGTATATGTTGTCGATGAATTTAATTTGATTACCAATATGGCTGGTTGTTGCTGTTTTCTGGTGTATTTAGGAGAAAAGGAGCAAAAAACCAAGCCTTATTCACAACAAATTTGTGTTAAAAAAATTAGTCTAAGTGAGAAGATAATTGACTCCTAAGCATGGAGTTCGTGCAATAATTATTTGGAAAGCTTCTCATTTCTATTGGACTTGAGCCTCAAGTTGCTTCATTCGGCGACCTGTCTTTAATAAGTCCACATCCTTCTTTCAGTAGTCAGTTGTATAATTGAATCAGTCTAAGTATCTCAACTGTGCATCATTGGTTGTTTGAACATGAAACTCTTACCTTATTTTGAAAGAGGAATAAGCCGAGAAGCCATTCTATATCAAAATATCATTCTTAAGTTTAGCCGCTAGCTGGATAGGTTTAATTTTTTAACCGATTAGAGAACTAATGAGTAGTATTTATGGTCTCTTAGATTCTTTATCTATAAGTAGATAAACGTGCAAAGACTTGCACTCACTCACAGACACATGCTTGATAATATTTCTTTACCTGCTAGCTGTTGATTATCTCCGTTCTTTCAATGATTATTAGCCCTATCAATTGTCGATTGATTGCTTTTATCCCCAATACTTGACTTTTTTGATGATTGAGACGGGAGAATTAGACATATGGTTTTTAGCCTTTGAAAGACACTTGACTATTGAAATTTGAAAACTGAAGGAACAATGCTCTATCATTGGTTATAAGTATTGCAGCTTGGTTAATAATGCCTTTCAAAATGAATTTAGATATAAATCCGGGAATGTATTTTGGTGTCACAAAACATACAAAAGATTGAAGTTAACAGTAATATACTAATAATTCTGTGGGGCAGATTTTAAGTTGGTTTGAAGTTTAATGCAGGTGCAGCATTAGTTTCTGCTACAAATGTGGAAGACAAGTTCATCAACATTGGTGTGGATGTGAATCGAATTCTATGTACATCACGAGCTTCCTAATTTTTACAGTTTTTGTTGTTCTGGGGTTTGGAATCATGATCCTGATTTGGAATGCTGCAAAACGTGGACATCGTTCTAGTGTGTAGCATATTTTATGTATACAATAGAAATATTGAAAAATTCAGTAGGTTCGTTTGTATATCGTTTTGACTCATGAAGACTAAATGAATATAACATGGGTAATACCATTTTTATCTTCAGCAAGACTTCTTTTACCTACTTTCCTTCTTGAATGTTTTCAAGTTTCGTTAGATATTCAACTCTAACCGAGGAAGTGAGCTTGCTGGTATGTAAGCTATTCCCATAGGATCTCAATTGCTTCAGGATGCTCTTTCTGGTATAAAAGGACTGATTCCATATTGATGGTACACCTATATGGGAACTTTTATGTAAATTTATCGTTCATTGGCATGAAGAAAAAGCTTTGTATTTGGCAATTTGCTAGTGGTGTCTATAGGCTGGCCTTGTTGTATGGGGGCCTGGGACCGATGGTAACATCTCTGGACTAGCCGAGTTTTGTGGCATATAGGGTCAAGCTGCTTGCCACATTTCTTCATGGCCCAAATCAAGGTGGCTAGGCGGAGACAATTGATTCTGACTATAGGCAACATGGGCTGCTATCTAAGGCTCCACATAGGAGAGGTCTTATATATAAAGTTGGTCTAAAGCCTCCAAAATCTAAATGCCAGTCTTGGGTCGAGACTGGCTGGAATAAGTCTATGGGACGAAAAGGATCCATATTTTGATACGAGTAGCTAGAAACTATAATCATCTAGAAGGTTGCCTTTCTTCAACAATTGTATGTAGGGGTGTTAAATGGGCGCTCGGCTCACCCACAAGCTCATCCCTTGGTGGGTTGAGTCGACTATCAAGTCAGCTTGCAATTTTTTTTATATTGAAATTGAATGTTTTACTCATTATGGTGAGTCAACACACACAAGAACGAGCAGCTTACTCAGTGTGCTTAAACATTTTCATCTTCGTCAAGAACAGAAAAATAACAACCAACGCTATCATGGATGATGCTTTAATTGGATAGTTTTTTCTTAACTTGAAGGTCTATGTAGAGAGTAGTGTACATCAAAACTTCTTCGTAGTATAATGATATGAATTTGGAGTTTGAATATTGGAATTTTGAATTTGTAACCACAACGAAAAAGTTTGAACTATCAATATCTATTAACCTCTATTGGCTGAAGTAGAGTTGTTAGAGGTGACAATGGGTCGGGGTAGTGGGAGATGGAGGTTGGACACGGAGCAAGACAAAAAAAAGAAAAAAACATGCAACAAAAAATTTGTACAAAAATGAAAAACTTGTTCAGATTGTGTAAAGATATCACAACCAATGTGGATCTCTATGTTAAAAAAAAAAACGTTATATATCATCAGTAATGATCATTACTAGTTTAGACGGTAATGGATCCCGTGATTCATTATCTTAGAGAGGGAATCATATTTTAATGCAATGAAGAAGAAGGCCATGTGGACTAGTGATAGACTATCGATAGATCGCATAATTTAAAAAATAAGAAAAAAAATTGCAACAAAAGAGTGTGTTTGAGCCATATTATTTTGGAAGAATGTATTTTGGAATAGTAAATTGATGGAAAATGTGTGATTGAAAAAGAAGAAAAATTTATTGATGTTATGGAAAATATTATTTCATTGAAGAATGTGAGGTTAAAAATGAGTAAAAGAATGAGAATGAAAATTAAGGGTCTGTTCGGTAGAGATTAAAATCGGATTAAAATTGAAAAATTAGCCTTATTGTTGACTTTTATTAGATAAATGAAACTCGATAACGACCATATTTTTAATTTTAATTGGATTTTAATCCCTATCGAGGGTTAATGTATACATGGTGCCAAATTCTTCATCTTTAAATGTAGAATAAACTTTCCCCACGCGTCGCACTCTCATTATTCACCTTCTTTTCCAAGCAACCGCGACTGGTAGATTATACACCCAACACTCCATTACTCGCTCACATACCTTCAGAAAAACTTCAATACACTATGGCTTCTAGTTTTGCTTTTCTCCTCCTCTCGTCTCTCATTCTTACGACTTCGTTTTGGTCGGCTTTCACCGTAGTTGATGCCGTCGGGAGCGACGATCCTTTGATCCGTCAAGTCGTTGATCGGAGCGGCGATGATAACGAGAACTCGTTGAACTCCGAGCACCATTTTACGATGTTTAAGAGGAGGTTTGGGAGGTCGTATGCTACGAAGGAGGAGCATGATTATAGGTTATCGGTTTTCAAGGCTAATCTGCGCCGTGCCAGGCGCCACCAGAAGCTCGATCCTTCCGCCGCCCACGGCGTCACTCAGTTCTCCGATATCACTCCTGGCGAGTTCCGACGCCAATCCCTCGGCCTCAACCGCCGTTTCCGTCTTCCTATCGACGCTAACAAGGCTCCAATCCTTCCTACGAACGATTTGCCTTCTGACTTTGACTGGAGAGATCATGGTGCCGTCACGCCGGTTAAGAATCAGGTAAGTTCATATCCGGATTTAGTATAAATTTTTACTAGCAATATCAAGGCTTTGAATTTTTATTTTTTGTGCTTAATTAGTTGATTATCTTTATGTAATTAGGATTTTTGAGGTGTTGACTTGAAATGTTTTTAGTTTGGTTATGAATCTTTTTGGTGATTGTTGAATGAATGGAAACTAGGACTCTTGCGGATCATGCTGGTCTTTCAGCACTACAGGGGCACTGGAAGGTGCCAACTTTCTGGCAACAGGGAAGCTTGTGAGCCTTAGCGAGCAACAACTTGTGGATTGTGACCATGAGGTAATATTTATCCAGTACTTCATTTGTTTTATTCATTTACATTTCATGTTTTGATTGAAGTTAGTTGTGATTTTCTGCTAGATTTGTGTGAGCTTTATTTTACTTCTAGCTGTATTCTATTTTTGAACTGGGCTGAAGATATTTGTTTGATTGGTCATACAAGATACGCTGGATTTGGTGAAGATTCTTTATGATTATGATATTAAAGACAGCATATGACAGAGATCTAAAAGTCAATTTGTTTACATGTTAGTTAACTGTGGTTTGAGTTTGTAGTTAGGTGATGCATTATTTTAAAGTTCGGGTGGCTCTATTAGTTGTGAAGAGTAACAAAGAGAAAAAGGTTCAGTTGTGGAAAGGGCTCAAAACTTTATAATTTTTAGAGAAGTCGAACTCCTTTTGGATTTCCATTGTTGAATTATATGGCCTTATTTACATGTTTGCTGTCTGTAATTGTCCATTACTGTTCAATATGTAAAAGCATTCCTACTTATTTTATTTACAACTTCCGGGTAAGAGTTGAATGTTACAAACATGGTATTTTCGGATTTTTTTTTTTCTAAAAATAAATGATGCTAAAACTCCAATTTTTTTACTGGGATTAGGCGAGGTTTGACATGGTTAAAAGTAACCGAAGTGAAAGTTAATGTTTAAGGTTATACTATACCTGTATGTCAGTTGTCTACTGTGTTTCTGCAGTTCACACTTCACAAGGTAATATGATCTTGAGAACACAGTTGGCACAACCTCTCAACGGTATCTTTTAGTGTCTTCAATTTGAATTTTCCATCTGCAGTGTGATCCAGAAGAAAAAGGTTCATGTGACTCTGGCTGTAATGGTGGACTCATGAATAGTGCTTTTGAATACTCTCTCAAAGCCGGTGGACTCATGCCAGAAGAAGACTATCCTTACAGTGGCTTGGATCATGGAGCCTGCAAGTTTGACAAGAACAAGGTTGCTGCCAAGTTAGCTAACTTTAGTGTGGTTTCCCTTGATGAAGATCAAATTGCTGCAAATCTGGTCAAGAATGGTCCTCTTGCAGGTATCTCTGCCTTTACACCATCCATCCCAGATATGTGTGGGCTCTATTTTATATATATGAAAACTGTATATATCTTGAAAACTACCGCATTTGTGTATTGATTTAATTTAAATCCATCACTCTTCTCCCATGTTAATTGCATATATCTTGAAAACTACCACATTTATGTACGTATTGATTTATTTTAAACACATCACTCCAAAGTTAAAAAAAAAAATGCTCGCCACACAAAAGGTTCTATATGCAAAAATGAATTTTCCTCAATTATCAGTTGTTTTATTGTATTTGTAGTAATATGTGATAGGAATTCTAACAGCAGTCTTATTATCTTTCTTGAATGCAGTGGCTATCAATGCGGTTTTCATGCAGACATACATTGGAGGAGTATCATGTCCATACATATGCTCTAAGCATTTGGATCACGGTGTCTTGTTGGTTGGTTACGGTTCGGCTGGCTATGCTCCAATTCGAATGAAAGAAAAGTCATACTGGATCATAAAGAACTCATGGGGTGAGAAGTGGGGAGAGAAGGGATACTACAAAATTTGTCGTGGCCGAAATATCTGTGGAGTCGACTCAATGGTTTCTACCGTTGCAGCTGCAAGTACCTCACAGTAGGATATGAACTACCTTGATATTGACTCACCTCAACTCAACTCAATTCTGTACCTAAAAGTGTAACTGATTCCATGACCACAAACTTTCTTGCTTCTATTTAAGACAGAACACAGATTTGTTTGAAGATTATTCAGTAAATACCATCACTGTATATAATGTTATCCAGATGCGTTGAAATGTTTAGCCCTTCGTCTTTTTATTTCTAACACCGAATGAAATCCTTGGTTAAGGAGCATAAACAAAAGCACGGGGCAAAAGTCATGTATCCAACTATCATAGTTCATATCCTACAGTTGAGACTTGTGAATTGAGCATAAGGCTGTTTCATAAATTACAACTACGTTGGTCGCTCTCCACTTGCTTTTCTACATGAGACCCTTAGATTAGGTTTTTCTAAAGTGTACCTATTCTACCATGTGCCTCAATTTTTATGTACTAACCAAACTCCATCTCCCATAAAAATGTGTGTTTCGATCTATTATAAACAGTTTGTACATTTGACAAACATGGGTTTAATTGACAAATTTTATAGCAACATATCCAATTTTTCACACCCAAATATTCCCAAACCTCATTCCGAACTAATGGTCCGTTCGATAGACAAAGGTGGAAGGAATTTCAAATCCATGTTACCCATCAAATTCATAGTAATTCGTTTTCCATGAAAATAAAGAAAATGCAAGTTAAAGTAGTTGTACCTTGGAATTTAGTTTCCATTTCCACGTTGCAATCAAACGATCAAAGTGGAATTCGTTTTTCTCGGATATGACGTTTTCCATAAAAAAAAATGTGGCAATCAAATAGTGCTTAAGTCAAAGCTAAACACTTAAAATATTTTAAAACTACAAGTGCTTTAAGCCCCAATATGAGCCTCGTTCTTTAAAAAAATCGATTCCAAGAACGTATTCTTCTAATAAAATAATTCGACATATAAATTCATAAATTTTATCCAATTAACCAAACATTTTTCAATAAAAATCACTTTTAACCAAGTCTATTCTTAAAAAATAGGCTCGAACATGGATATGCAAACACCAAATTATCATCATCCATGAACAATAGTCAAACTACATACAGAATTCCAAGACCAAATTTACACGAACTTTTCACTAATTTGACCTTTATACCCCTGCTAGATAGAGCAGTGCTGCACACCAAGTCCATGCTTGCCATACACACAGCCAGGCCTATTATAGTAATAAGACACCTTCTTGGATTTGTTGACCCTTGACCCGCCCCTCTTCCCTATCTTCCTTATCCTCTGCTTCCCGAACCTATCCTTCAGTTTCAATGGCACCAATTCATCATCCAATCCTGACCCTTCATTTTCATCATCGTATTCACTATCATCATGATACACCTGATGAGTAAAACCAACGTCTAGAGTCAATGGGGGTGGTGAGACAGAGAGAGATTCCACGGAGATGACGTCATCATGTGAAGGAGTGTGAGGTTCAAGCGCCGCCGCTTCTTGTTCGGACTCCGCGGCGGAGTAAGCGTCGTCGTTGAAGGAGTAGAGTTCTTCATCGTCGGATTTAGATGGGCTAACGAATTCCCACGATGACAAGTCGTCGATTGAATCAATAGTTTCTGGATCAGATACGCGGTTCTTCGCCATTATTGAGGTAGTTTTTCTCCAGATTTTATACATTTCTGCGTTCTGATTTATTTTTTCTCAGTGATTTTTCGGATTGTGATTTGTGTCGAGTGCTTTGTTGCTTCGCTATTTATATGCGTTAAAAGGACTCTTTGCTAAAGTTGAAAGATGCTTTTGAAATTCTTTGCTTTTATATTCATTTAACTAATTTTATAAAAATATTTTTTTAATAAGAAATTTTTTTAGAAGAAGCTTTAAAAAAAAAAATTAAGGTACTTTTCTCCAAAAAAAAATTTCTACGAAAAGCAAAAGACACGTCAAATGGATACTTAATTTCCTTTGAATTATGCTAAGTGTACATTTTATGGGTTACGTCTTGTTTGATATGGTGTGGGAGTTCAAAAATGGTTGGACAGGAAAGTGTATTTAAAAAAAAAAAAATTTGTCCAATCATATATCGTCACATTACACAATGTCAAAAATGATGTACTCGTGTACATGTAACACAATTGATCTCCTTTATTTCTAAATTTGAACGTCACATGCACCTTCTACCATTTCTTTGAGCTATATATATCATTTTAATCATGCTATATGTATATTATTATTTACATTGTGCCATGTGACAACATGTCATTAGACAGTTTAAAAAAAAACACTTTTTTCGGTCCATAATTTTTTGAAAACAAAGGAATGTCAAAATCAATATAAGAAAATAAATGTACATTTAGCATTATTGATATCATTTTATACGGTGATGTAGCTAATGTCTTTCGAAGAAAAAGATGATTGTTTACAATTAATTCTAATTCTAATTTATTTGCTTTAGTAATTACTTAATACTTAAAGATTTCACACATGCAATTTTAAATATGCGTACTAGAGTAACGTCGTGTGTTAGGTGACATTATTCGAGGACTTACAAACAATAATGTATGTGACAACGAAATAAATATCATATTCTCATATAAAAATTGAAATATATTTTAGTTTATTGAAAATATGGCAATGGTCTCGTAGTCTCATTAAATATTGAAATAATGTTATTTAGCTTCAATTATGTTGGAGTACCAGATTAGATTGTCATACTTGATATATTCAATTAAATAAATCGTATAACATTACATTTAAATGAATTTATTATTTATTGTCGTGCAATTTTCACCTAAATTGAGGGCCTGTTTGAGTCGGATTAAAATTTGATTTTAATCTAAATCAAAGTCAAACAATCAATATCAACCACATCTTTCATAGGTCACACATCTTTTCAATCACATTTCAAAAACTTCTATCACAATTCACTTAAAATCTGATTTTAATCTACACCAAACACCATCTGATACTTGATACATGTGATGTTGAATATAATTACTCGAAATATCGATAATAAAAAATACAGAAGAATAGCATTATCTGAGCATATATGATAGTAAAGTACACTTTGTTAACCTTTTTTTTTTTCCTTTACGTTTTCCTTCTTCTTTTCTCTTTTTCTTTTTACTTTTTTATTTGTAAAAGGAAAGATTCCTTGCAGTTGCAGCACAGTTTGGTACTATGGTGTTTTCCTTCACTCCAAGGAAATAGGTGTAGGGCTGCTTTCTTGATGTCAGAATTAGAACATCGACCCAAACTATTAAAATAGTGTTCAGTTTGGTATGCTGCATAAATTTTAAAAATTCTCTTTTTAATATTGTTTAGTATCTTACCAAATAATTCAGACTAAGTACCAAACGCACCACAGCATTCTCGACCGGCCAGCCCAGTCCTGAAAAGGTTTTGCCATTTCAATATGCTTTTCTGTTATAATCGCCACTGGGGGAGAGACTCGGATTTTGCATATAAGATCGTTCAATTTCAATAACTCGTTTTCAAGTGAAAGAAACGACTTTATATGCCCCGAGCTTTCAGTAGACAGGGCCAATAGGCCCAATAAGACGCCATTATTCATGAGAAAAATACATAACTACAATAATATAAAATTATAGTCACAATTATGTACTAATCACAACATAGGCAAAAACATTAGCCCCTGTTTGGTACACATTATTTTTTTCATTCTCATTCTTCTACTCATTTTCAACCACACATTCTTCAATAAAATATTATTTTACATCACATCAATTACTTTTCCTTCTTTTTCAACCACACATTATTCATCAATCTACTATTCCAGAATACATTCTTACAAAATAATGTGGATCAAACACACCCTTAATGTGGGTCACAAATCACACATTTTTATAATCACATATTATTTATAAGTTATAAATTATTCATTTTATTGGCTACAATTACCCAAATAGTTGATCACAATTACTCAATAATTTATCCCCATCCCACCCCTACTCCACTACCATAGACACCATCCAAAATGTCGTCGCCACCTCCCCACCACTACCATGCAGACGTATCCAAACGTTGTTGCCACCT
>CAIGRF010254509.1:7445-32723 GCA_903798235.1 Fraxinus ornus
TGCATAAGCTGGAAATCCCAGCTCCAAAAGATTGTGGCTTTGTCTTCAACTGAGGCTGAATACATTGCAGCCATCGATGCAATCAAAGAAGGAATTTGGTTAAAAGGGTTACTTAATGAATTTGGTTTTATTAAAGAAGTTGTTCTTTATTCTGATAGTCAATCTGCAATTCATTTAAGTAGAAATCCTGTTTTACATAATAGATGAAAGCATGTTGATGTTAGATTTCACTTTATTAGAGATGTTATTTCACAAGGTGTTGTGAAACTTGAAAAAATATCTACCAATTATAACCCTGCTATTGTAGGTACAAAAGTGCTACCTTTAAACAAATTCCTGGACTACTTGACCTTGCTGAATATTGCTCCTTGCTGATTTGTGGATGCTGCAATATGTGCTAATGATATTTGTGTGTTGAATAACCACTACTGATGTATGAATCATTGTACCAAGGTGGAGTATGAAGGAAATTGACACAATGATGCAAATGCCCTTAGGCCAAATGAGTTAGCCCAAACTGGAGTCCCTTTTATGGAGGCCCAGCTAAAAACCCAAAACTGGTGCATAAACGTGTTTGTGAAAATAAAGAGGCTAAAACCGTGTTTCTTCTTACCTGTTCAACGCTCAGGATGTCGCCATGCGTTGCCTCCACAGCCGTTGGATTGGTGGCCATTTGGTGACTCCTTAAAGGGGCTGCTAGGGTTGAGATATTACACTTGGCTTCGAGACTCTTCTAATTTTGCTTCCTTCCCTGCGCCGTTTCTCTCGACTGTTCTCTCCTTCACTTGAGAAATCAAATATTCTCATTTGATTTCTTGTATTCTCTCAACTCTGAGTAATCTTTAGTGATTCCCTTGAGTATAATTTTTTCTTGTGTGAACTATTGTGTGTTGTGAAGAGAGAACTCAAATCTGTGATAAAGATAGGGCTTGTCTGAGTGCTATACTTGCGTATTCTTAACCTTGGGGTTGATTCGAACATAGTGGTGGTTTATTCTCCGGTGACTGAGGCGTGGATTTGAGATGCACTGCCTGTGGGCTATGCTCTTTCATTAAAGCTAAGTTTTCCAGTTTCTTATTGCCTCAGTTTATATGCGAAAAATGTGCAAATTATTTTTCACATTATTGTAGTTTCCTGATTCTTATATATATTCTAGTTGAGTTCAGATTATCTTAAATAATTACAGATTCTTGAGACTTTGATTTAGTTCATTTAGTTTATGTTTTGCACATGTTATTGTTGATTCTTGTGAGCTAATTGTTTGATCTCCTCCCAACATTAACCTTTTTACTTCCGTGTGTGATCTTACTACGAGGTGTAGGTCAAGTCCTTTTTTCACCTAACGTCGGAAGACAACTTGTATTAATATCTAATGTTGAACAAGATCCTCAATTCTATAATCTTAACTCACATATAATTCCATACTAAGACCTTAGATGCCAACATATTTTATATTAACACTACAAGTAACCAGCCGTATAATTCCCGTTATTTTCATGTTCATTGAATATAAACGTTATTTAATTGGATCATTAACGTCCTAACACTCGTCCAAATCAATTTTTCCAAGCTTTAGAGGCGATTAGTGATCATGTAAAGATGGAACTATATGAAATCTGAAGATGGACAGAATCTGTTTTTCACTTTCTATTGCTTCCCGATTTACTTTCCGACCTCCTTTTAATCACATCAGTCAATTTCCAAAATTTTACCACACTTATATAACATATATGTGCAGGTAAATATGTCATTAGTTCACCACAAGTAATCGATTTACAGCCTGAAAATCAATCGCTTTTATCAAACACCAAATCAAGAATTTTACTATGGCTGTTTTGAGTTTCACTTGGATTAACATACCAAAAATATTAATAAATACAAGTTATACTCAGGGTATTATCCAAAATCAAAGGTTGAATAGGCAGAATCCAGCAACTATGCAATTTCTATCCTCAATTGTTTCACTCAATATATCTCCACCAGTTATCCCTCTTTTTGCCATAATAACACCCCCAACATAATATCAAGCAATTTCAGAGGCTCAAGAGTTTGTAACAGCTTCAAAAACAATGAAAACAACCTTCAAAATCGTGAGCTAAACTCACCTATCTAGAAATTTGGTTTCAAGCTTCTTGTTTTTGCTTATCTCACTTTTCTTTGTTTTCTCTTTCACTTGGGGATAACTTGAAGGGCTAAATATCTTAGTAGGAGGTATATAAAGAGTCTTTAAAGGGTTGGGGTCGTCATCCTTTCTAAAGGATTTAAGAAAATGTTGCATGCAACCGAGTTAACAAGCATGGTGTGTTAAGCAGGATGTGGCTTCAAAATATGACTTGTCCCTTATCATATTTGGAGTTATATGTGACTTATAAAATATATATCTATCCTATATAAATTACTAAGGTGTTAAGAGACGTGATGGAGGCATTAAAGTCGAAGGAATTGGATGTTAAAATAACAAGTCACCAAAAATTAAGTGGGAGGTGCCTTCTTTTAATTAAAATATGATATTTCATCTATCTTTGCAGGTACAAATCAAGTGTCTTTGACCTATTTTAATGTGTCTACAACCTAATTTAATTGTCATAGGATCCTATAATAATTTATAGAGTTAATTTCTTAACTGTTCATTTGATTCCTTATCGAATTGACGCCCAATTCTCAATCAACTTTAACACTTTGTACCTCAATATTTATAACGTCGCATGAACCTTATATTATTGTATTGTGATTTTGTCACTTCATGCCTGATGTCCTAAATATTTTAAAGACTTAATTAGGGTTTAGGTTATCATGATTAATCAAATTAAAAGCGTGCTAACTTTACCGCTAGTGATTTTGTATCTTTAAATTGACTAAAAACATCCCGGTGACAATGTTTCCCATTCTTGTCTTGCCCCCATCTTGTACCCGATTAAATGGAAAATTCCGGTCCTGTTTGAGGCGAAGTCCCTCAAGTACGAGTTTAATTGATTTTTTTTTGCAATCCCTAATTTCATCTGAGGTCAATTTGAAACTTCACACATTTTTATTTTACCAGTTAGAGTTGAACGTGTATTGCAACTTGATGCGTCTCAAACGAATTAAAATAAAATAAAATTGAGGGTAGAAATTTAAGAGAAAAAAAATTGTACTATCAAAACTCAACTTATATAATTCAAATTTTTTGTGATAATGAAATATTGTAAATGAGCAATATTTTTATATTACATTTGGTAGTTAAGAATTAATTGTTAATACATGAATTTAAATACCCATTAAAATGTATAGATTCATAAATAGAAATAAATTCATATATAATAACTCTAGACCAATGTGAATATTAATTAATTGAGAATTAATAACACGAAACTCATAACAATGATTTTGTAATATTTATTACATATTAAAAAAAATGAAAAATAAGGTATTATTGAAATAATTGAATTATAATAAGGTTAAAATTGTTCAAAAAATAATTCTCACTTGATATCGTATTTAGGCCCTATTTGGTACAGATTAAAATCAGATTTTAATCTAAATCAAAGTCAAACAATCAATATTAACCACATCTTTCATAAATCCCATAGCTTTTCAACCATACATTTCAAAAATTTTTATCACAATTTACTAAAAATCTAATCTTAGGGTCCGTGTGATAGGGATTAAAATCGGATTAAAATTGAAAAACTAGCCGTTATTGTTGACTTTTATTAGATGAGTGGGACCCAATAACGATCATATTTTTAATTTTAATTGGATTTTAATCTGTACCAAACGGGGCCTTAATTCTCACCAAACCCCCTCTTAATATATTAGATTTTTCAAATTTTCAAATTTGCTATTACAGTGGTGAGTGACTCACTCCCTACTCAACCCATTCAACTCGTCTCGTTTTCACCCTCCTACTTCACACAACTTTGTGGCCTACACATTCTCTCCAGTCTTTCCCACAAAACAAATCCCAGCTAAAAAACTTCCGCTTCTTAAAGTCAAAACCCTAAACAATCTGCTACACCATTAGCAGAGCAAGAACAAGATGGGAACATTGGGAAGAGCAATTTACACCGTTGGATTCTGGATCAGGGAAACAGGTCAAGCCGTGGATCGCCTCGGCTCTCGCCTCCAGGGGAACTACCTTTTCCAAGAACAGCGTAATAATTTGCTCATTTATTGTTAATTTATTTTTGTGTGTTAAAAGAAAATATTTCGACCTCTATGAGATTCGTATTATTGCTGTCTGAATTAATTTCGTTCCTTCATGTTCTGAAAACTTTTTTTGGGGGTTTATTTAATTGATTGTATGAAATAAAGAGCTTAAGTGACTACTGAAATGTGATGTGCTCTTGTTGAGGAATAATAGGATAACATTGTTATTTCAGCTTCAGTCCATGGTTTAGAAATGCGTTGTTTTCACTGTTGGCCGAGTGGCTATGGGAAAATAAAGGATAAACTAAATTTTAGTTTAGAAGTATGTTTAGTTGGTCCTTAATCTCTGTTGATAGTTTTTTCAGGGAAAATCGTAGCTATACTTGCTGTTATATAACTAAATGTTTAAAGGATCAAGTGAGTTCCCATTCGATTTTTTGGTGACTTTTGGATTCCCAACCTTCAATTCTTGCGACACTTAGATTCCATAGAAAATTCCGTCCAAAACAACAGTTAAATTGTTCATCTCACATTCATAAAATAACAATTATATCCTCATTCTAACTAAACAATAAATAAAAGAAAAAGAACAGTTAAACCAAAAATCATCTTCCTGATCCGCCCACAAACCCCCACCCCATCAGCACCCTCTCCATGCCTTTCATGTGCATACACCATGAAAAAGAATGATAAAGAAGGAAACTTAACGATTTTATGAATATGACTTTTCATACTTGCTAGTTGTAAGAATTGAGTCAGTTCTGGTCCACTTTGGTTGTGCTATTTGGAGTTGGTCCAATAAAATGTCCCTTTCAGTAGTTGGTTCTGATAAAATATTTCATTTAAAAATGTCTAAGTTGGATGATTGCCAATCAAGATATATGGATTTGTGTTTAAACTCGGGGGAGCTGCTAGAGGGTAGGGGTGGAGCATTGACGATTGCCTCTATATTTTCCTTGATAAAGTGCCTGTCTATTTTTATGTGTTTGGTCCAATCACGTTGTACTAGGTTACGAGCATTGCTGATCACACATTTGTTGTTACAACAGAGTTTCGTTGGACCTTCCACTTGTTCTTTAAGTCGTCAAGGATCATCTTTAGCCATAACAACTCGCAAACTCCTTAAGCCATTGTTCGAAACTTTGCTTCCACGCTAGACCTTACTATGACACTTTATTCTTCTCCATGTTACCAGATTTCCACCAAGAAAGGTACAATATCTTGATGTTGATCTTCTATCAACTATAAATTTGGTATAATCTGCATCTGAGTAGGCCTCCAACACTAAACCAGAGTTTCTTTTGAATAAGATGCCTTTCTTGGGATTTCCTTTGAGATATTGAAGCACTTGGTTAGCAGTTTGTAGATGGACTTCTTTCGGTTGTGCCTAAATTGACTAAACACACTAAGAGCATAAGCTATATTCGGCCGTGTGCTTGAAAGGTAAATGAGTCTCCCGACTAGGCATTGATATATTCCCTTATCGACAACAATGTCTTCATTAGCTCCTCCAAGCTTGTGATTAGGATCTATTGGCGTGCTCATTGGTTTGCATGACAATTTCACGTTTCATTGAGAAGGTCCATAATATACTTTTGCTGGGAGATGAAGATTCCATGCTTGGAGTGAGCAACCTCAATTCCTAGGAAGTACTTTAATCATCCCAATTGTATAATCTTGAATTCCTTTGCCTAACATTTGCTTAGAAATTGTTGCTCCGCTTCATTTCATGTTAAAATCATGTCGTCAACATAAACAAGAAGAGTTGTCACTCACCCTGAGCTAGAGTCTTTAATAAACAGTCTGATCTGCTTGGCTTTGTTTGTATCCCATAACTATCATCATCTTTGCAAATCTTCCAAGCTATTCTCTCCGGGATTGCTTAAACTCATACAAGGCTTTCTTGAATTTACATTCCTGATTAGTGGCTAATTTATTTCCAAAGCCTGGAGGGACTTCTATAAATTTCTTCTTCAAGGTCTCCATGCAAAAATTCATTTTTTACATCGAACTGATGAAGATCCTAGTTGTAGTTGGCTGCCAAAGACAACAAAACTCTAACAGTATTCATCTTTATGATTATGATCGGGACAAGTATCTCTTGGTAATCTACACCACATGTGAGTATATCCTTTAGTCACCAATTTGGCTTTGTACCTCTTGAGTGATCAACCTGCTTTATACTTCATGGTATACACCCACTTACATCTGAAGTCTTTTACGTGCAAGTTCACCAACTCCAATGTTTTGTTTTTCTCTAACGCTTCCATCTCTGCATTCATAGCTTGTTTCCAAGTTTCATTAGATAATGCCTTGGATAAACAGGAAGGAATGACAACACTGTTTAGGCTAATGAGAATAGATTTTTGAGATGGTGAAAACTTTTCAAATGATACTATATGAGAAAGTGGATATAGAGGATGCTTAGTTCATTCCCTTGGTCCTTTCCTGTTTTCAATAGAAAGGTCATGGTCAGATTGGATTTCAGATTCAATTTGTAAAAAAGGGTTAGAAACTATTACCTTATTCTCAAGATTGAGGTCAGGTTCTTGGATGTATAGTAGGTCAAGATTAGAAGCTTTCTTGCTGTACACTTGATCAGTCATCTTATCATCAAGGGAAACTATTGATTTACTATTTCTGTTTGATGTCTCAACAACCTGATCACACGAAGGTTCACCTAACTGGTCTATTGGAACATTTGGTTCACTTGGGGAAATAGACTCCACTTGTTTAAAAAGGAATTGAGACCACGGGGTTTGGAGGAATAGGCAACGAAGAGAGGTCAATGAGAATGATTAGTCCCGATCCTTATCTTCCATAGAATTCCCCTTGAAGATAAGTTCAATCAGCCGAGATATAGAATTTCTTGCATCGAGGTTGATAACACTTATATCTCTTTTTGAGTAAAATAATATCCGACAAAAATACATTTCAGTGCACGTGGATCTATTTTTCCTCCATTTTGGCTATGAATATAGACAAATGATATACACCTAAATGTTTTAGGAAGAAGATGGTTTGTAGTACTTAGGTTAGGATAGAATTGAGAGAGATTTCCATGGGGCTTTTTAAACCTAAGATCTTAGAGGGTAACCAATTTATGAGATGAGTTGCTGTGAGAACAGCTTCTCCCCAATTTGATTTAGGCACATTGTTTTGGAATAAGAAAGCTCGGGTTGTATCTAGTAGGTGGCAATTTTTTCTTTCAGTAATGTCATTTTGTTGTGGAGTATTGACACAAGATGATTTGTATTATCCCTTCCTTTTGAAAAGATGGAGTAAAAACTTGATTGAAATAATCATTAGCATTGTTTGACCCAAATATCTTGATTTTAAGCCCAAACTGGTTTTGTATTATGGAGTGGTAATTTGGTAGGACAACACTCGCATCATATTTATATTTCAGTAGGAAAACCTAAGAGACTCTTGTGCAATCATCCATAAGTGATACAAACCAACATGCACCAGAAATATTAGAAACAGTGGAGGGACACCAAATATCACTATGAATGATATAAAAAGGAACTAAACTTCTTTTATTGCTGATTGGAAAGGGTTCACATTTATGTTTTGCTAACTCACACATTTAACAATGAAAACTCTCAACATCGAATCCTCGAAACAAAGAAGGGTATACAATTTGAAGGGCTACGAATGATAGATGTCCAAGTCTACGATGATAAAGCCAGACCTTCTCTTTATTGGATAATTCTGGTCGAAAAGAAACGATACATGTGATGTGCGCTTGGTGAGAATAGAATGGCTTGATGTCTCAAGTTAGTATAGTCCATCTTGTTCCTTAGCATGTCCAATTGTCTTCCCCGAAACCTTGTCTTGAAGTACTTAGTAATTAGGGTAAAATATCACATTAAAACCTTGTCTTGAAGTACTTAGTCATTAGGGTAAAATAACACATTATAACCCAAATCAAGGGTGAGTTTTTGTATAAAAACCAGATTGGTGGATAACTTTGGAACATGGAGGACATTTTTTAAGTGTGAGTATAGAATTAATTTGGACATTCCCGAAACTTGCAATAGTGGCTGACGAGCCATCATTTATGGCAATTTTTCTACTTCTTGGACATAGGTTATACATGCTGAATTTTTTAGATGAGTGGGTCATATGAACACTAGCACCCAAATCTATTACCCCAAGAGTTGACAAAAGATTCATCCGAGATATTTAATCCAACATAAATAGGTGACTCTTCTAAATGCACCAAGGAGTAATTTTCTGATGGCCTCTTAAGGGTTCCTAGAAGGCTTCTCAACTGCTCAAGCTTGATCTGGTTGAGACTACCCTGCTTCGATGTTCTTCCTTTATTTGATTGAATGGTGTACAAGTGAGCATGTCTATTTTCCCTTTGTTGTCTACTTTTGTAGCCCTATTCCTAGCTAGATGTGGGAGTTTTCCATGAAGTTTCCAGCACCACTCCTCAGTGTGCCCTAGCTTCTTGCAGCAAGTACACCATAAGCTGTCTCCGAAATCACAATTTTGGCCTTTTGACAGATCTGCTCGTTCGTTTTTGAGATTGAAAGCTACTCCAAACCTGTTTTCTGATTGTTGCCTTTGCTGGCCACCTTGGTTGATCGTTCCAATGTTTGTGGTTCAAGCATGACTCTTCTCCTACTCTCCTCAGCTCGAATGATAGAGATAGTTTCATTCAAAGATTGAAGTTCTTTAACGAGCATTTGAACTCGGTCTTGATCATACTCAACATTTAAGCGATCCAGAAAATCATAGATTCGATCTTTCTCGATTTAATTTTTTAGGATTACTGCATCATCAGAACATTTAGTCTCGATATATCGATAATGATCGAGTTCTTGCCATATATTTTATAATTGGCATGCTTCCCTGCTTTGCAGCGACCGTCTTGACCTTTATCTTGTACGCTGGGCTGCATCTAAAGCTTCTGAGTATGTTTGCTGAACCACATCCCAGATGTCTCTTGTTGTGGTTAAGAACATGCACATATCGCTGATCTCCGTTGCCATTGAATTCCACATCCATGCCATTATCATTTAATCTTTTTAATCTCAAGCATCAAATCGAGGACCCCCTCTGTCTAGTCCAGTACCAAGCAGATGGCTTAGTTTGCCTTTCCCCTTGAGAAGCGTGTAAACAAGTTGGGATCACTTTAACTAGTTCATCCCGTTTAGTCCTGGATCTATTGTGGATCTCCAGTGGAATGATGCAGCATCACCTCCTTGGATTGTGTTGTGGCGATCGTCTCGATAACATCTGACAGATCTCCAGTCAATTGAAATTTAGCGATGAAGGCCATGAAATTGAAACGAAAAGAAGTAACTGCTAGTAATTGAAACGAAAGGAAGTAACTGCTAGTAAGCGATGAAGGCCGAGAATTTTATTTTATTTTCATTCAAAAAACTGAACGTTATGGCTCTGATACTATGTGAGAAATTGAGAACAACAGTTGTTTCTCATTATATGAATTCTATACAAAGCATTGCCTTTATATACATTACACTAATTTCAATTATATTCAGATCCCACATTCACAGGGATTAATTTGCATCAGACCCGACATTCATAGGGATGTGCCGAATCACCTCCTTAACTCTAGGAATATATAGCTATTATGTTATTTCCTAAAATAACTATTTTCCTAGGATAATAGCTCGCATTTTCCACAATGTGTTCAATCGCTTCCTAATCTACATTTATGGTGGTTTCCTCTACAATGAATGACAGCTCTATGGTTTTAGAATTAAAACTGATTTGGATAGATAATTATTCATTGTTTTTGGGACCATGGTTCCCATGGTATTTAGGATTCATAGAGCAATTGCTTAATTTTTTTGCACTTGGACCACCTCATGATACCTGCAGTCTCATTCCAAAGGCTTATTTCTCTCTCTGTGGGTTTATTTCACGCTACACCAGATGTAATTTATCAATTGTCTACTCTTATCTCTTTTACACACCAAGTGTGCACTGTATGATGGAGATAGATATAATGACGCAGTCTGCATGGTTTAACATAGAACACTTAGCATATGTGATTATTACTTTCTATTGTTTATTCTAGGTATGGGCTATGGAGTGAATGTTTTAGTGAAGAATCGTGTTTCCTAGGATTCCAGTCTTTGTTATCTGAGTGAAGTTCATTTTCTTTTAAAGGTTCACTAACAGCCAACATATGCTTTCATTCACTTTTTTTTTGCTAATTCGTTTCAAATCACATTGTTCACTACACATTTTTGACACTGCAGAATAGGCTTCTGTATCTATGTGTTTTTGTGTTTAAAGATCAAATATTTAATTGCAAATATTAGTACGAACAACCAATTCTATGAAATTTCTTAGTAGAATGAGATCTCGACAAAGTTGACCACTGTTATAGCTAATTTGATTTGGGAACTTCTGTAAAGAAATAAGAGCTTCTTATTTAGTATGAATCAGTTTCCTAATACATTATTCAACAAGCTTTAGGAGATTTACCCTATTGTAAGGCAGGAGATTGCAGTGCCCATAGATGTAGTTCTTCAAGGTAGTGGTCATGATGGTTCCGATCATTCTGTTCCCTAGCTTTATGACCATAGTGTATCAATGTCACAAATTTTCTTTTCGATCTACTTTTGTTGTTATCTATGTGTTCAAATTTTCATGGAACTCAATTACTTTAGTTCAATTATTCTAGCACTTATTTTTCACTGATATATGAATATTTTATTTGAATGTCTTTTAATTTTATCATGAATGTATTTTCTTGAGACATGACTAATATAGATTTCTTTATCCAGTTTCGAGGCATAGAACCCTCATGAACTTGTTTGACAAAGTTCCTGTCGTTGATAAGGGTGCATTTGTGGCACCTAGTGCTTCGCTAATTGGGGATGTTCATGTTGGTTCTCATTCCTCTATTTGGTATGGATGTGTTCTCAGAGGTAAGTGTCTAGACAAGTTAAAAATAGCCAATGTTTATTGGATTTCAATTTCGATTAAGTCAGCTAACCAAACATGATAAACTTCCTTCATTTCTGTCTCCAGGGAATTCCTTTATGTAGTACACAAATATGAATAACATACTTCAAAATTGAGTCCACAATTAATATATGCATGTTAATGCTGAGCATGTTATCTCTAGTCATTCCTTGAATAGATGTGATTGAAGATTTTTAACATTCCACTTGATAGAAAAACCCAATTAGTGTTTAAGTTGAGAGTATATACTCTCGACATAAAGAATAGTAAGATAGCAATTTAAATGTTTCCCCTTTTCTTCCCCATCTTTTATTACTTTGTTATGTCCTTTTCTCACCTTTTCAACTGTGAATCATGACTTGTCATTGAGTTAAGAAATGTCCTTTTTAACATTTTCATGGACAGATGGCTCCCCATTAGTACCATTGTTACTTGCGTATGCTCAATTAAAATAAGCTTACAACTTTTTTGCAGAACAGTCGTGCAGTAAATTACCACCCTTTCCTCGTAATTGTTAATTGCCATAAGTTGCTTAAAGATTCTTTAAGCAATTATTCCCTATCATCTAAGCATCCATCTCAAATTCAGAAATTCTTCTCAAAAACTGCACATTCAATTCTCTGTGCGATATCCTTTTTGTTAGAAAATAACTTCGGTCTCAATAAGTGACTTCCAGAGGCATGTGCACTAATGTCAAGGTTCAGTTATGCCTATGTTGTAATATGATAATTATAAATCATTATCACTCTTTATATGTTTTTTTTACACCTTTTAATGCCTACCACAAACTTAATTGATTAGTTTGATGTACAAACATCTTTCTTGTTAAGTTCAAGTAGGACTACCTTTTCTGATTCAAAAGGATATTAATAATTTGTTTTGAGTTTTGTGCGACACTTTTAAGCATATACTTTGAAAGCCAAAAGCCAAATGCGTGATTTTTAATTTGAAGTATAGTCGTACTTAGATTGAAGTGCTATACCGACGAGGGTCCAATATAGGTATTCATACTTTTTATATCTATGAACTAAAACATACTTCACATTTTTGTAATATATAAACTGTTAAACAATACACAAGTTTCCTTGTTTCCGTGATTAGTAGACGTTACTCATGTTTTGGAAAACGACTTGGCCTAATATTAGCAGAAGTGAGTCCCAAGCACTGTCTGCAATGGTTTTTGGAATATATTGCCACAGAAAATTTTACTTTTTTCTCTCATGTAGTTTATGTATTTGTATATCTTTTTACTTTTATGGTGGATGAGCTCACGGGACAATGAAATTCCTTAGCGTATATTATTCGCTAATGACATGGTTGATGTAAGTTAGAAACTTGAGTACTTAGGAGTACAAAAGTTTTGGGGTTAAGCGGAACCAGTATACAGTATTGTGTGAAGATCCCTATAGCCAATTTTTCAAAATAGCGGTCAGACATACCATGCTCTATTGTACTGGGCTATTAACGGATGAGATGACCATAAAATTAATGTAGCTAAAATGAGAATGTTAAAATGAATATACGATTATACTAGAATGGGTAAAATAAGATATGAAAATATTTCAAACAATTGGAGGTGGTACAGATCGAGGATATAATAAGGGAATCACTAGTTAGATGGTTAGGACATGCCTTTCATAGTCCTAAAGAGATCCCTATTCGTAAAAATTTAATCTCTTAAGATTATATATTGTGGTTGCTTCAAATCTAGTTGCTTTAGACCATCTGTAGATGTAGCAATTAACCGCTAAAAAAGCACGGGAACGGACACGTGAAAACATGAATTTTGGATATGTACAACTGTACATTTATATATTATATCTTTATTTTTATACTTTTAATATAGGACAGGACACATGGCATGTTGGATGCTTGTCCGAGTGATGCCCTTGAAGTATCCTTAGTGTTAGAAATTTATAAAAAATATATAAAAATTAGGACGCTACACCTGGCTTGTCGGACACTTGTCCCAATCTCCAAAGAGTGTTCGTGTTCAACATGACACGTGTCTGACACAGACACATTCCCTTAGTTAAGAGTGTCTGTTCTTCATTGGTTAAACCGTTTTGAGTGAAAAAAAGGATTTATGTGAACAACTCTTATTGGGAGTAAAGCTTAATTTGTTGATTTGTTTATCTATGTATATTATGATCTCTCATGTTGTCCAGTTAAAAAGAAAAAGGAAATGAAAAGAAGAACGTTGCTTCCTATACGAATCAATTTGACTAAGCCTTGTTGCATGCTTATTTAAGGGCATGGAACCTCTTTATTTTTTTTTATTTTTTTGTAGAGCTGTCTTGTGGACCATCTCCAATTTTAAACCATAAAATTGTCAAATCTTTCTCATTTACCCCGTTCCATGTGATTTTTGATCAGCTAAAAATTCTAGAGGTCAGGAAAGTTGTGGGTAACTGAACTTCTTTTTATTAGAATTGGGTCACTTAATGTATACTTTTATTTTAGTGAAGTCATTCTTCAAAGTCTATTATTAGCTTACCAAACGGAAGAATTTCATGGATGTTTACATAGCTTAAATATGTGCCTGTTTGGCTAAGGTTAAAAGATTTACGTATGAGTAACTTTAGTAAATAAGTTAACTTCGAAAAATAATGTTTTCTTTGGTAGAAGTTAACCGTAAGTTTCTTATTTGAAAGTAACTTTTAGCTTACTATATAAGTAACTTATTTTTAAAGTAACTAAATATTAACTTAGCCAAATATGTTTGGAAAAGAAGTTAATAAGAATGTAACGTTAAGCTACTTCTAGGCTTAGCCAACCATTCTATTGGATTTGAAACAAAATAATGTTTTCATTGGTAAAGTGACCATAAGTTTCTTATTTGAAAGTAACTTTTATTTTTAAAGTAAATATTAACTTTGCCAAATATGTTTGGAAAAAAGTTAGTCCCTGTATGGTACACTTTAAAATTTTCATTTTCATTCTTCTACTCATTTTCAACCACATTATTCAATAAAATAATATTTTCCATCACATCAATAACTTTTCCTTCTTTTTCAACCACAAGTTTTCCATCAATCTACTATTCCAGAATATATTCTACCAAAATAATGTGGCTCAAAAGTCTTAACTAAAGATTTTTTTTATTTTTATTTTTTTCAAACTGTAATAACATAATAATAGTTAAAGCCCCTGTTTGGTACACATTAAAATTTTCATTCTCATTCTTCTACTCATTTTCAACCACATTATTCAATAAAATAATATTTTTCATCACATCAATAACTTTTCCTTCTTTTTCAACCACACATTCTCTATCAATCTACTATTCCAGAATATATTTTTCCAAAATAAAGTGGCTCAAACACACCTTTAATAAGAAAGTAACTTTAAGGTACTTCTAAGCTTAGCCAACTGCGTTAACATTTCTATTTCCCAAGCTAATGGATTTGGATGGAGTGACTTGATTGAAGCACGATTATAAATTCCATGACCAAATTGTGATAGAATGAACAACAATTCCTTTGAAATTGATGCATAGGTTCGATGAATCCGAGAACTATTTAGCCTTTTACATTTATTTCAAAGTCTATCAATTGCCGTAGCTTTTGCATCTAGCAGCCTATGTTGCATATGTATAAACTATCTTAGGACGTGTTCGGTAGAGATTAAAATCGGAATAAAATTGAAAAACTAGCCGTTATTGTTGACTTCGATTAGACGAATGAGAACCAATAACGATCATATTTTCAATTTTAATTGGATTTTAAGCACGACCGAACACACCCTTAATTAGTTCCTCTGCAATTTATCTTTGACGGCGACCTTAAAAGACTCAGGAATGTATTCTTTTCTTTATTCTATCGCATCTTGTTTTATCACAGGCCATATCAATATTCTCACGTAAGCTATACTTTATTTATGGAAAATGTTGTTTCTTGATAGCCTAATGATGCAAAATGGAATGTATATTCTAGGCAAAAACGAAATCAAATCAATTAAGAATAGATTTTTCATTATTGCGTTTTATTGATTTTGGTAAGATAGTAGGTTTGTCTCCTTTTTGTTCCTTGTAGGTTCATTGATTGTAATCTACACATTTGTATTTGAACAAAACCAACAATCTTCCTCCCATTTCACTCTTCCTAATTTCTTCTTAATTGTTCTTGTTAGTTGCAATCGGCATCACCTAACATGTAATTTCATCTTGTACTAGTGTCCTGATCTTTTAGATTAGAAATTTGTTGTTCACAACCCTCTAAATAATCCTCCATTTGCAAGTAATTCATATTTAAAACACTACACTTCGTGTACTTGGTCTACTCTTACGTTATTTTACATTCTATGTTTTCATAATATTATCTCCCAAACTCTAATTTGTAAGTAATTACCTATTTTATCCCATCCTCTATGATGATATTACCAAAAAAAGATTTAGATTATCTTGTAATGTAAATTCATCCATTATTGGAACAACCAAATATAGAGCTTTATTTCAATGCTCCTTCACACTACTTGGTAAAACACCTTAGACTCTCCTGCAGTAGTGTTCATGTAGGTACAATAATGAGAAAGGGAGAACATAGAGGAAGAATAGAAAAATTTGATGAAAACTTCAGCTGCGGAAAATATTGTAGTCAATGACCTAATTATTCAGTCACAGTAGCATGATATGTATAAGTTTCTAACAAGTGAAACTTACTAGAATAAAAAATAGGAACTTCAAAAACAAATAAATATTACATGGAAATAACTAATATCTTCTAGAATTGTGCCTGCAGTAAGGGCAAGTCTACTTCTAGGTATATGCTGAAGAATGAGATAATATTTTAGCCAGAGGTTACCTTTTGCTAGATGAATATTAGGACGTTACATCTTTGGAATTACACCAGGAGTTGCCCCCATTGAGAAACATTTAACATGCAATTGACTTAACTCCTTGGAGGGGGAGTTAAGATGAATAGGAAACATGACTTCTAGCTAAGGTTTTTTCATTCACTTGTCCTTGTATTGTGCATGTTATACTCACTCAAAAGGAGGACATATCTTGGATAATGTGTATGGATGCTAAAGCCATCAAGAAAATCTCAATTAAGTCTGTGTTTCCTATTCCTATGCTAGAAGATGCGTTGGCTGAGATGGTTCTATGTGGTTTTCCCAGATAGGCTTACATAGTGGATACTATCAAATGAGGATTACACCAGGAGATGAGTGGAAAACAATCTATAATACTCAAGATAGCTTGTATGTGTGACGAATTGTGCCTTTCAGAATTTCTAATGCTCCTACTACTTTCATGAAAGTGTGGAAACATATTTTTTGACCCTTTATTGGAAATTTCTTGTTGCTTATGATGTTTTCTTTTATAGCCTGTCGAAGGAAGAATATCTTGATCACTTTAGGATTGAGACAATAACCGAGAAGGGAGGATTTCATTAGACCCTACAACCAATAGATCCTTCTTAGAAATAAAACAAAGGATGTATGGGGCCTCTCTATTGAGACACCCCGAGTTTTTAATGGTTTTAAGATAACATCTGATAAGGCATTGACATAGGTTTCGGTTATGCCAGAATGATCATCCCACAGCCTACTCTAGTGAAAAACTCAATGAGACTAAATAATCGTATTCCAACACATGGAAAACAGAGAGAGAGTTTTATGAACTGGTGTAATTTATTCGTTATTGGCAATCCTTTTTTTTTTTTTTTGCCTAAAGAGTTTGTCCTTTATTTCACCATTTAGCCTTCAGATTCCTGAAATCCCAATTTAAGTTGAGTTGAAGACACGTAAAGTGGGATAAATTTCTTTTAACAGTTTATATTTGTTCTTAGGCATTATGTTGGGTTGATGATACAGCTGCAAATGCTAATCATCTTTCCATTGGTATCCATTCTATAACCAATAAAGTGATGGGTTTTGAAAGACTTTAGGATGAGTACTGTAACTATCCTGATTCTGAAGCAGTTTTATGGTCCTGTCAGCTAGCCCAAGTAGAGATCATGAAAATTTTCTTGTTAGGGACCCTTGCCTCTTCAAGGGAAATGTTTTGTATGGTCATCCTGCTTCACTGGAATACTCATTACATGGGAAATAAAAGTTGGTCTATCTGGACATTGGGTAGGGATAAGACAATAACCCTAGTGGAAGATGGGATTTATGGGCCTCTTTGAAACATGATGTTGCTTATATGGTCTCCAAGTGTTGTAATTGTCAATTAGGTAAATTAAGAAACAGAACACTTAAATACACTCCACTTTCTTGCCCCACATAATCATTAACATGATCTTAGCATGGACTTTGTCCTTGGGTTACCTATATAATTAGAATTTACTTTCATGTAGTTGTGAAAATATTCCCTAAATGGCTTTTTTCATTCCATTTTCCTTCCATGTTGCTAGATTGTTTTTGAAGTTGTTTGTTTGAATGTTTTAAGTTATATCATTATATCTAATAGAGATGCTAAGTTAGTTACCTTGGAAAACACCATGGAAATTGTTTCATACCACTTTGAAATACTTGGGGTGCTTTTTATCCTTAGTGGGGCGAATAGAGGTTGTTAATCATTGTCTAGATGCTAACCTTTTATTGGTGAAAAAACTGGTATCTTGTCTTTCCATTGCCTTTTCCCTTGATAAGCAAAAAAGTAAATATAAAAAGGAAAATTTTGAAGAAGGAAAAAACATATAATTTTCCAATCTTTCTTAGGATGTGTTTGAGCCACAATTTTTGTTGAAAATGAGTATTTTAATAGTAATTTTTTGGAGAATGTGGGTGGAAAAAGTTTTGAGTTTAAGTGCAAATTATTTTAGTGTGAGAACGTGTGATTGAAAATGAGTTTGGAAACGTTGAGTTTTTAAATAATGGGGGATCAAAAAAGGGCTTATTGTCTTGATTTTTTTAAGTTTCCTCTATTCTTTTTTATTCATAATTTCTCTTTTTACACCTATCTTTTTCTTATTTGAATGCAAGGGTAGTATTATATATACTTAAAATGGAACACGTGTTTTGGATGGAAACCATCCAAAAGGGATTTATGTATTCCATAGTTGAAGGTTGATCTAAATGCCAAGGCAAGTAGGTGGGGCACCAAGTGCCATTGAACCCAAATGTAGGGGACGACCACGTCTACAATTTTCCGTTTCAAAAATACATGTATATTGAAGGTTACGGTAGGAAGTAGATAATAGTTTACATTCTTGGTATTAATTATAAATCTTTTAAGTTAAGGACGTTTACATTTTGTCATTGCATTAGGTTTACATTCTTGTTAGGAATTTCAATATGGTCCTCATCAATTTATTATTTCTCTCCACCAATAAAATCTTGGAGATGCTACTGCATCTCTGTGCATACATCCAGTATCTTGTTTTTTTTTTTGTGTCCAATCTAGATGATGTCAGTTCCCTGTTTTTTTTTTTTTTTGATAGATAATCCAAATTTTTTATTGATGTCAGTTCCCTGTTGGCCCAGCCTGTCCTGCAAAAATCACACCAGGCCAGACAGCCTGGTAGGTTGTCCTGTACTGGGCCAGTTCATCAAAACCATAAAAACTTGGGACAACGGTAAACAGTGCAAAATGCAAAATTCTGGTGATGAACCAACTACCAAGGTTTACCTAGCAAGCCTTGATTCAAATATCAAGGAACCCATACTAGTAATCTAGGCAAGCCAGAAGCCTTGGTTCAAATACCAAGGTCAAGGTGAGTTGGTTTTATAACAAGTGCTGCGAAAGCAAATTTAGGAATGTTTGTTTAACGTATCTATAAACAAAAAATGAACATTAACAAAGGGTAAAAGTTTTGCAGATTTGACAAGTGAGACTACAACCTTTAATAAAATGGTTGCAGGCAAAAGCCTTCAATAAAGATTGTTGCTTTTTTCTCTCCTTCTAATTATTTTTTCAAATAAATTTCATATTCTTTCATACATGCATGATGTGTCTGGCAGTCCATTTCGTAAATAAAATATGTATAAAAATAAACGAAGGAAGAGAGAGCCCTGTTACTTAAAATAAAGGCATTAGCTGATTTTTTTAATGAAAGCTGTTGCAGGCAAAAGCCTTGAATAATGGTTGTTGCCTTTATTCTCTCCTTATATATTTTTTTTTTTTCAAAAAAAATCATATTTTTTCATACATGCACGGGCCTGGCGGTCCATTATGTAAATTTTGAAAAAACAAAAAATATATTTCAAAATGAATAAAGGAAGAGAGAGCCCTGTTAGCTGTCGTCTGCAGATTTTACAAGGGAAAATGTCAAATTTGCAGAAAATTTATTTTTTTTCCCCATTTGTGAACATTCATTTTATGTTTATAAATACATTACTTATCATTTTTACACAATTTCCTTGTGGATCAGACTATATAAAACCAAGTCACCTCAATATTGGTATTTGAACTAAGGCTTCTAGCTTCCCTTGATTCAATTACAGAGGATGGGTTCCTTGATATTTGAACTAAAGCTTGCCTTGCAAGTCTTGGTAATTTTTTTTTTGACAGAAACTAGTCTTCGTAGTTTGTTTTGGTTCATCAGGAATTAAGAATTTAGCATTTTGCACTTTTTGCCATTTTGACCTTCCGTCTTTACTTCTTTTTAGTTGTTTTGGTGAACCAGCCTGGTAAAGGAATGGGGCTACCCGGCAGTCTGGTCTTTGTAATTTTTTGGAGGCTGGGCTAGGCCAGGACAATGACCGACATTGGCTATGCCTGTTCAGCAGGTGAGTGGGCCGCTTCGAACTGGTTCAACTGGCCTGCCCATTTTGACAACTCTACGTGGTGATTCATGTTGCATAGAATTTGCTCGTCTTTCTGCTTGTGGTTATATAATGAATTTGTGCAGGTGATGCTAACAGTATCAGTATTGGAACTGGGACGAACATACAAGATAATTCCCTTGTTCACGTTGCTAAATCCAATCTTAGTGGGAAGGTCTTGCCAACTACTATTGGCAACAATGTCACTGTAGGTTAGTTATGTTAAATCGACTTTTGTATAAAAACCTGACCCTTGTGATGCTCTGAATCCTGAGGAATAACTTCCACATTGACCTGGACAGGTCATAGTGCTGTCTTACATGGATGCACTGTTGAGGACGAGACATTTGTTGGGATGGGTGCAATATTGCTTGACGGGGTGATACTAGAGAAACAAGCCATGGTTGCAGCAGGTGCTCTTGTGAGGCAGAATACAAGAATACCTTCTGGAGAGGTTTGACTCTGAGTTAATCAATTATTGTTGATTAGTACTAATTGCTGATTTCTGTTTCTTATATATTTGTTATGGTAATACGAAAATTGTATTTTTTTTTTAGTTTTGTGGATAGACTGTTCAAAAACCTTTAATTATCTATATTTAAGTTTGCCCATTTTAAATTTCATGAACTTCTGTGTCGTATTTCTACCAAAAAGTATATAAATCTGAACCCTGAGGGGTTGCTCAATTGGTCAGGCCTTGAGTTTGCTCCCCAATGGTCACCAGTTCGAGTCCCCTCAGGGTCACTGAGGTGAGTACTGGCTGTAAATTTCAGGGCCTCGTGGGATTAGTCGAGGTGCGCGCGAGCGGCCCGGACATCCACGGTTATAAAAAAAAAGAGTATATAAATCTGTCCTATTCGTTGGCAAACTACTAGCAACATTTCAATCAGTTTCAATTGAGGAAATTGAGTCTTGACTGACTGCATAAGTTTGGGTTGAGAAAATAATTTAATAAATGGTAAACTGCAAATTTTATTGAACTACTGTATTGTTGTAGCACAATGGAAGGACCATAACAAATGGAGAACATTGCTAAACCTGATTTTTCAAATACAGGTGTGGGGAGGAAATCCAGCAAAATTCCTGAGGAAGCTCACAGAAGATGAAATTGCCTTCATTTCCCAGTCAGCAATCAATTATTCCAACTTAGCACAGGCTCATGCTGCTGAAAATGCTAAGAGCTTGGATGTTGTTGAGTTTGAAAAGGTTCTACGCAAAAAAGTTGCTAAGCGTGATGAAGAATACGATTCAATACTGGGCGTTCGTGAAACACCTCCAGAACTTGCTGTTCCTGATAATGTTAAAGCTCCCAAGGCAGCTTAATATAATTTTCATGTCGAGTAGCTCTCATTTTTCAGTGACATTTTGTTGTCTTAAGCAGTTGCATGGACAAACCCCTGAGTTTTGTGTCTAATAATCCTTGGGGCTGGCTAGAGTGCACATGATAGATCCTGATGTGCACATGACATAGCTCATCCTCTTTTGGTTAAATGAAGGCTTTTTGTTCTTTTTAAGGTTACTAATGCTGCAATGGCACCTGGAATTGGAATGTCCAATTATCCAATATGTCATTTGTTTGTAATAAGGTGGAGTGGCTTTAGTATTCATTAATAGGGTTATGGATCTTATTTGTGTGCTTGCGTTTCTGTCACTGGATGCAATTTCTTATGCTGTGCTCAGATAGCTAAACGCTCAAATTGGAGAATGAAATCCCTTTTTAATAAAGGTACGTTCGGCATGTGATGTTTAGAAAAATTGTATCTTAAACCAAACAAAAAATAAATAAATAAAAATATAAGTTTGAAGATGGAGCTTATATTTATTTATTTTTGAAACCAATAGGATCTTTCGGCCAAGTATTACCCCTGCCAAGTCCTATCTTGATAACACGAAAGGTCGTTCTATGCAAGGATTTTTGCTGTAGAATTGACCTCTTGCCCAACAAAAAATTAAGTGTTGAAGTGGAAAATCAATGCAAAATTATGTAGAAGGGCTTAATCGTGAGCATGAATCATTTACACAATAGTGGAGCAACATTGCAAGAATCTTATTCAGTGTAATTTGTAGTCCATTTAACTAAGTCCCCGCTTCAGCCCCAATGTATAAAAATCCATTTTTTTTAAAACTCATTTTAAATTATTCATTCTTTCAATAAAATAATTTTACACGTAAATTCTGAATTTTACACTAGTTTAATTACACATTTTCTAAAAAATTATTATTACAAATTTATTCTTTCAAAAAATGGGGCTCAAGCAGGGATTCTCAACCGTGTTTGAGCCGATTCTATCAATACTCATTTCTTCAAAATTCATTTTAAATTACATATTATCATAATAAAATAATTTTAAATATAAATCTAAAATTTTTTCCTACTTTTTAACTATACATTCTCTAAAAAAAAATCATTATCATAAAACATATTTTTCACTAAAGTACTCTTCTATCCCTCCCAAATCGCATAGCGCTCAACAACGAAGAGGGGACCCAAAATTCGGTATTAATTTTAAACACAACTGCATTACTATTTCCCAACCCACAATGTTCCTAGCCAACTTTTGCAGCTGCTTCCACATTTAATTTTAGGCAACCTGGTGCCACCACAGTGCCTCTTGTTCGTCCTTGATCAAAGATGCAACAATGTTGACTAGGATGATGTGTTGACTACTAACTGTTGGTTTGTAAATTGAACTGAAATCGTGATCCACGCTTTAAAGTGCAAAATTGACTAAAAAAATTGTGTTTCACAATCACGCTTTTGTTAGTGGAAAGGCTGCGTGAGATGTTGCCAAGTGTCACCTCCCCCACACCGTTGGATTGGCGGAGCTCCTGTCTGTTGGGATTTTGTGATATATTTCATCACGCGGTTTGGCTCTTCATTCTCTCTGGTTCTAGCTTTTGGGTTCTCTGAACTCTTCTCCCTGAAGTTTGTCTTCTTTTTTAGTTCTAGAAGATATTCATCTTCTAAACTTCTTCTTGAGTGATCATTGTAAATCTAGTAAGGGTGCAATTCATTGTTCTTGGGTGGACAATAACTGATTTATGAGAGATGTTCTATAAATTTTGAGTAATTTCAATTGTTGGTTCCTTGAAGTTGAACCTTAGACGATTTGGCTTCATATTAATGCAGTGATTTTCATCCAGCGAGTAAGCTCGGAAGGGGATTACGAGTTTGCTCTGGCCTCTTGCTTTAGGGAGAAAAATCTCGTGTTCTAGTGTTCCTTTTATTTTCAAGTTGCATTAGGGCGAAAATCTTTGGAGTTGTTAATCTTGATAGATTTAACAGATTATCCTATAACCTTGCCAAATGTGATGATAAGCTCTCAAAAGATCAATTGGGTGTGGTTCCAATAAATTCAATTAGTAATAAATATAAGGATGTTAAAAGTGCAATTCAATATGGTAGGGAAACCTTAACTACTGATATTATTATCAGCACTCTAAGAAATAAAGAGTTATAGTTAAAATCTGATTAATGAGTTTGTTAGTGGCGAAAATCCGATGGCTAAATCAAAATTTAATTTATAATAAGAAAAATGTATACAAAAAGAAGGGAAAATCTAAAGATAGAATGAAGGGTAGAGCTAAAGGAAAGAAGTGCTTTTACTGTGAAAGAATGTCATTTTATCAAATTTTGTCTTAAAATCGAGGGAGAATGAGCTTTAGCCTAAAAAGAGAAGACTAATAATGATAAAGTTTATGTTGATATAAATTGTCAACCCAACCAAGAATGAATTCTTGACTCTAGCTGCACCTTCCTATGTGTCCAAATTGGGAATGGTTTACTGAATTTGAAATAGTAAATGGGGGTCAAATTTTAATGGGCAATGTCAGATTAAGGGAGTAGGATCTATTACATTAAGTCTTAAAAATAATATTTATATAGTTTTAGAAAACACTATATATGTTCCAGACTTGTAGAGAAATCTTATCTCATTATGGATTTTAGATAATCTGAATCATGACATTAAAATCTCAAGAGAGTCACGAGTAATTGTTGTAGCTCCCAAGAGATGTGGTCTATATATTTTACAAACTAATAATATTTCTAGTTCCACTTCAACGGCTGTTTCTGATTAGAATGATAAGTCACAAATATGGTATAAAATGTTGGGTCATATTAGTGACAATGGATTACAACTTTTTAAAAATCAAGTTGCTTTTGGGAAATATAATGTAGAAAAACTTAATTTTTGTGCTTATTGTATCTTAGAAAAGTATAACATATTATCATTTTTGCCTAAAATGCATAAATATGTGACAATACTTGAATATTTGCATGTTGATCTGTGGGGATTAGCTACTGTAACAACTCATATTGATTCAAGTACTTTCTTTTAATCATTGATGATTTTTATACAAAAATCAGCATTTTCTTTTAAAATCCAAATCCAACACTTTCAATGTTTTTAAAGACTAAAAAAAACTTTAGTTGAAAATCAAATTGATAAAAAGATTAAATTGATGAGAACTGATAATGGTCTAAAATTATGCAATTTTGAGTTTGATGAACTGTGCAAATTATTTGGTATACTAAAATACAGAACTGTAATACACACTCCACAACAAATGGTTTAACTTAGATAACAGATATAACTATTCTTGAAAAAGTAAGATGCACTTTTAAGTTCTAGCCACCCAAAATTATTTTAGGGAGAGGTTACAAAAACTGCTAGTTTGATCAATAGAAGTCAAACTAGTGCTATTCACTTCAAAACTCCTAAAGAGAAATGTAGTGGAAATTTGTTGACTTTAATAACTTAAAAGAGTCTTTGAATATGCTGCATTTGCATATCAGTAAGGCAATTAGAGCCTAGAGCTCTAAAATTTGTCTTTTTAGGCTATGGCGAAGGGGTATAGATTGTGGGTATGAAAAACCACAGGTCTAAAAAGTCATTAAAAGCAGAAATGTAGCGTTTAATGAAATTGATCTTTCTGGCCTTAAAGCTAAGAGAAAAATTGACCCTAATAATCAGACGGAAGAAATTGGAAGTGATATTGAAATTGAGGTGGAGCATACTGATGGTAAAGGGGTAGTTGACCATATGTGGATTTACAAATTTTTTTTTTTAAAAAAAAAAAAAAGTGAAAAGTGACATAACAATCAAAAGAACTAAGAACACTTCCATTTTTGTTTCTTTTTATTTTGACTTGTTGATGAAGTGAAATTAAATTTATCGGTCTTGACTTTATCACTACTTCCCCGTTGTATTTGGCTGTAACCATCATTTGGATTAAGAACTATCATTCTTAACTTCATGCCAAATAGCTTGATCATAAGATGAAATTATACTTTAATCATCTATTTGTTTTGAATTCTTCAAATGCTTGAAGAAAAAGTTGGCTTTATGCCTTGCTCTCCTTTGCATGAAGTGGGCCGAGCATCTGCCTTGAGGAACAAAGACGGATTATAATTTTTTTCATTGCTTAATTCCTTTATTGATTTCTTACATTACTTATTGTTGGAAAAAACTGGGAAAAAGT
>CAIGRF010254549.1:24056-46960 GCA_903798235.1 Fraxinus ornus
AAAATGCACTTTACGTTTTCTTAAATTTTCTTTGATCTTAGATTTATTTCTTTAATATTTTCACGATAACGAAGACAACATAATGTTGTTTGCACGTTAAAATAGTAGACTTAGAAGTATTGTGCGCGGTGACTTGAATTCTGTTTGGACCATTGCTTAGACTTGGTTGGCATTTGTTGTTAAATTTGCCGACTTTTGTAAAAGAAGTGGAGAGTTGCTGTTGAAAATTCAAAATTTATTCTTTACAATGAAATTCATGTTAAGGTGGATCTGCTAGAGTACGGTAACCCAATTCATGTTTTGCTCGATTTGAAAAGTTTGCGGTGCGACCTTTGTGGTGTATCTAATATTATAGGAAAAAAATAAGGATCTGTACTGATTGCTAAATGATTAATCGAGAGTATGGACATGTTCTATTAGGATTCCATTATATATTACGCATGTTCTATTAGAACTCCACTATAGGTTAGAATTTTATTGTATTATATATATTAGGAGTAGCCGCACTTCTTGTACTCATCTTTGATATAGTAAATTTCTTTTCTTTTGTCCGTAATTTTTTCCTATTTTGAGTTTCCACATAATTTTTTTGTTCTTGTTCTTATTTTAGGCCAATTCTCATTTTCGTAACAAAAAGTACAACACGGTATCTTAAAATGTGTGAATAAAATTTACAATCTTGAGTTAAATATAGGCTAAGCCCTTGTTTGATCCCCATTATTTATAAAATTCATTTTTCTCTCTATTCTTTTCAACCACACATTCTTTAATAAATTAATATTACACGTAAATACAAAATTTTAATTTATTTTTCAACCACACATTCTCCATCAATCTACAATTTCAAAATGCATTCTTTGTGAAAAATAATGGGCCTCAAACAGGCTCTAAAGGCCATTTCTAGTCAAACAAATTTATTCATAGAATCCAAGAACTTGATAACTAATTAAAGGATTCAACAATTATCACACAAGAAAAGAAATGAGAAAATTACCTAAATCCCTTCTTTTCAAGTTTACAATTCAAAAATAAGGAAGGTGAAGTTTACATTTCAAAAATCAGGTGGTAATATAAATTTAATAAAATTGTTAATAANGTTAGATGTTGTCGAACATGTTCGTAAGAATCGAGTTCAGATTTAGGGGGTCCCCTAGGTTACAATCCCATAGATTTTGTATTTTGTTTATTGACTCGACCCAAAATATGATTTAGCCCACTCAACGTTATTTTCTAGCTCTGTCGATCTGCATACATCACACTTACTCTCGATTGTGTTACTTTTAATTGAATTGATTCATCAAGAAGAGTTGTGGTACCCCCCTACAATCTTTAGTGAGGATGAGTTTTCATCTTGACATTCATTTCGACTGATAAATTGAAGGTCACCTAGATATTTATCTATTTTAAGACACTTTAAAACGATAAACAATCCAAAAATTTCATCACGATTATGTACTTACGACTCAACTTACATCACACGTAATCACGACCGCACATCGATGGATTACCATCTCCATTTGTCAAATACTAAGAGTGATGAAATTGATTTATATTAGTGGCATGTTACCCTCAAAGAGCTGGGAAACCAGACATGTCTTTATCACTCAAAGGTCACAATGTGACTATGTGTGTGTGTCAATTGTCAATGAGATAATTAAACTCGACATTGTACCATAGTGTGATTGCTACAAATTACTATACAACCAGGATCAATTGTAGCAGATAAGTGTCACAAATCAAAGTGCGTATACAAGAAACTGTACGCAACTTTGAATTTTTAAGTGAAAATTGCATTATTGTCCCAACTTAGCCTGTTTGACAAAAATACTTTTAAAAAAAAAAAAAAAATTTAAACGGGGAGGTAAATGGGGCAAGAGTCCCGCTCCGCCTCTAACGGGTAACGGGGAGGGGGCGGGGAATTTCTTGGCGGGCGCCCCACCCCCGACCCGCCCCGTTGCCATCCATATTTACAAGTATTATTTTTGGGGAGATGCTTTATTTACCTAAAAACTTACCAAATTTTTGACGTAATGGACACATGGCTTTCCCCTATTGGTGCGTCTGTGGGCCCAGGCGTCCCACCAATAGGGGGTGGTCATGTGTCAATTATGTCAAAAATTTGGTAAGTTTTTAGGTACAATTAGTTTTTTCCTTATTTTTGTTGTGTTAGAGGCTTATGGCATCTCTAATAGGGATGGAAAATTGAGTATAAATTAACATATTCAAAATCATTTTTAAATCCTCATTTACATTTCGATGGATCTAAATTCAAATGATACTCCAATTAGAAGATTTAAAAAAAATTGAGTGCAAGTGGATTGATAGGTTTTTATCTCTTGTGAGTCCATGGATCTAAAAAATTGTGTAAATTTGCATCTTCCCCCCCCCCCACCATTTTATGTCAAAAAATGCACTTTACGTTTTCTTAAATTTTCTTTGATCTTAGATTTATTTCTTTAATATTTTCACGATCTTGAAAGAGTACAACGAAGACAACATAATGTTGTTTGCACGTTAAAATAGTAGACTTAGAAGTATTGTGTGCGGTGACTTTAATTCTGTTTGAACCATTGCTTAGACTTGGTTGGCATTTGTTGTTGAATTTGCCGGCTTTTGTAAAAGAAGTGGAGAGTTGCTGTTGAAAACTGAAAATTTATTCTTTACAATGAAATTCATGTTAAGGTGGATCTGTTAGAGTACGGTAACCCAATTCATGTTTTGCTCGATTTGAAAAGTTTGCGGTGCGACATTTGTGGTGTATCTAATATTATAGGAAAAAAAATAAGGATATATACTGACTACTAAATGATTAATCGAGAGTATGGACATATTCTATTAGGACTCCATTATCTATTACGCATGTTCTATTAGAACTCCACTATAGGTTAGAATTTTATTGTATTATATATATTTGGAGTAGCCGCACTTTTTGTACTCATCTTTGATATAGTAAATTTCTTTTCTTTTGTTCGTAATTTTTTCCTATTTTGAGTTTTCACAAAAAAAAATTGTTCTTGTTCTTATTTTAGGCCAATTCTCATTTTCGTAACAAAAAGTACAACACGGTATCTTAAAATGTGTGAATAAAATTTACAATCTTGAGTTAAATATAGGCTAAGCCCTTTGTTTGATCCCCATTATTTATAAAATTCATTTTTCTCTCTATTCTTTTCAACCACACATTTTTCAATAAATTAATATTACACGTAAATACAAAACTTTTATTTATTTTTCAACCACCCATTCTCTATCAATCTACGATTTCAAAATGCATTCTTTGTGAAAAAAAAAATGGGCCTCAAACAGGCTCTAAAGGCCATTTCTAGTCAAAACAAATTTATTCATAGAATCCAAGAACTTGATACTAATTAAAGGATTCAACAATTATCACACGAAAAGAAATCCCTTTAATCAAACATAAACCAACAATACAGTCCACGATGGAGTACTACAGCATACAAACATTTCAGGAGAAATTTAACAAGTTTGTTAGTTTTGAAATGTAAACTTAATATGTAGGACTTATGTATTGTTCCCAAAAGAAATCCCTTTAATCAAACATAAACCAACAATACAGTCCACGATGGAGTACTACAGCATACAAACATTTCAGGAGGCCACCAGAGTCCACACAAAATATTTTTGGGACGTTACAGCATCACATTTTAACTCCTGCATATGACCAAGAAGACCAAAATATCTTTAAACTAGAAATAGGTTCCTTCGGGAGGCTGGACGAGCTTACGATTTTGTGGGGCAGCCATCTCTTTCTTCAGTTGCGTCAATATGTCTTCCATCGTGTACTCTCGCTGCCAATTCGATAGAAGTCCAAACTTCTTGGGTTCCACCTGTACCAAGTAAAAAAATGATCTTCAATTCTTCGAATTGTACATGTTTCAACACTTGTCATTCATTTGTCTGTCCAGCAATGGAACAACAAAGTAATAGATGAACAAAAAGATGTCTTGACTGCCGACTTTAGTTTGATCTGTGTCTTTAGGATGCATGAGTAAAGTATTAGGTCTATTTTTACCCATCCGACATCTGGGAATGTAGTCATTCCAGATGTTAACAAAAAAGAACATAGTATGAACTTTAAGATTTGATAAATGTCTTCGTACCCCTCCAGTTTCATGGTTGACGCAAGTCATGTTAATCCGAGAATGGAAACGAACACTTGGTGGCTTCTCTGGATAATCTTTGTCACAGAATAACTTCAACTGATATATGCGACCTTCATGTACAGACTGAGGGGGAAAAAGACATTTTAGCCGTTTTCATCAACGAGTTACAGTGAAATACCAATAAATAAAACTGCTGAAATATCAAAAGATAAGCTTATTGGATTACCATTAGATGATGCAATATCCCCACATTAACACAATTAAGTTAAATTATTGCATAATATTACATCCCGTAGTTAATTGTGCCGTCATAGAAGTGGAATATTAACCGCACACTTGATATACGTGACACCATAAAATCATATTACATATCGTGAAAATGCACCAACCAACTAAAAGAAGAGCAAGTATTTGTGTAACAGATGATACATCACAAATTTGACCAACTAAACAACTCAACTTCTGTAAAAAAGATATCACTATCTTATGATATCCATTAAAATCTCAGCAGAACCCGCTGTGACATGAACATCCACAATAATATTTGCTTGTCAGAACAAAATTGTCAACAGCAATGTCTATATGCATTACAAAATGAACAGAATAGTTAGACATATAAGCAAAGTCAAATGCAGAAATGCACTCAATCATGATCCACAACTTTATTCATTCTCCCAAAAATAAAAATGATTCTCAGGAGCAATACTGCGTTTTTACTCCTCATTCAAGGGAGAGGGGGGAAAGGAACATTTTTTTGAAATCAAAATATATTGTTTAATTAATAACAAAAGAAAATTACAAACAAGAGAGAGGGACAAAGCCAAAACCTCCCGAAGGAAAATAAAGTACAAAGAACTTATATTTAAATCCAACTAGGATTCCAAGTACGTGATTGGAATCAATTAAAAGTAAATATGACAAAAAAAAAATGGCTTAAAGCCTCAAAGTTAAATGAAGCACAAAGGGAGACAGGGAAAAGGCACATTTGTTGAGCACAGGAAGCAGAAGAGGCAGAATCATATATTGATTATAATTATCCACTTAAAAATGACTTTCGACATCTTTCCTAGTAAAAACCATATCCTGAAGATCTAATAGTGCATCAAATAAGGGGGTAATATTACAAATAAAATATTCATCTCCAAGTAACATGGAGTTAATTTCTACAGGCCTATCCATAGAATTATTCAAACGATTGGATGTCAAATTAAGCAACTAAGCAAATTAAAAGAGGGGGGAAGATACTGACGTTGTGAGGACCTATAATAGTCCCTGTCCAGGATCGCATGTAAATGTCATCTGAATCATCCATTCCATAACTTACTGTACCATCTCCAATTCCCTTTTCTCCACACTCAAGTTCCTCCAGCAATCTGAAATTTCGAGGAACTGCAAGAAAACTAATAAATTTGAGATTCTTCATATGGTATGTACCAGTCCATCTCAACATATATACAAGGACCAAGGACCATCGCCCCTAAACCCCACAGAGGAAATACAAATATTAGCCCTTACTCTATTTCCCTATTTGGAAATAGCTCCCATAAAAAGTAAAAGCCGGAGAAAAAATAAAACAGAAGTTCATTCTCTGTCTGTTTATTCCATATATATCCTGACAGATTCTCTAGTCTGAGGCAATAAATGAAGCCATTTAGATACATTACGCATAAAAACAAATAATTCCAAAATAGATTATCAAAGTCTACATAAAAATCCATATGTTGCATATTGATCCAATCCAATATATGCAGAAGAAAGAGAAGAATCAGAGAGAGAGAGACAGGTCTGAAATCAACCTTAGAAAAATATTATCACACCTTGCAAAAATACTTTATGACTCATACTAAATGTCTTGGTTAGCACAGCACGGATTTAAAGAAGGTAGTAAAAAGTATGAACTTTTTCTGGTTTCAAAACTTTGACTAGGTAGCTCAATATAAATTGTGAGTCATGCTATCTTTCATTGAATGTAGGTAAATTGAGAGTTAAAGTTGCCCATTTATACAAGTTTTAAAACAATAATACTAGCCTACTAGAAAGGTGGGAAAAAAATATGAATAGTCCCTTCAATGCAAGTGTGTTATTTTGAGTTTCACTTAGAGAGCCAATAACTGTTACAATTCCATGATTTTCTCCAAGCTGGTGGACTACCATAATTCCATGATTCTCTCCCTCTACCAATCAAGATTAGAAATACACATTGGCTATTTAAGCCATTAGTCTATGTAATATTTTAATACAGAAAATATATTTCTCTGAATCATTTCTTGGTATCAGAGCCGGATTCAATCTTTATCCTCCATTCAATCCAAATTCGTGAAGAAAAAAATCAGAACCCATTTCAGAACCCATTTCAGAACAGAACTAAATCTCCATCTTTTATCCTCCATTCAACCCAAATTCGTGAAAAAAAATTCTTCTCATAAAACCGAAGCCCCTATGCCAGTTATTCATGTCCAATCTGAAGCTTCTGGCTTCCATGCTGGCATTACTCTCACCGAAAGCAACTACGATGTTTGGTCCCAGATCTTGGAGATGCAGATTGCAAGCTGTGAAAAACTGGAGTATATTGTGGAAAAAACTGAACCCCCGAAGGAGATCAACACTTCTTATGCGAAGTGGTATGCCGAAAATCAAAAAATCAAAGGCTGGCTACTGACCTCTATGTCGCCGGAGATTATGAAACGATATATTAGATTACGAACTGCTCGCGAAATCTGGACTGCTCTTGCCAAAGCGTTCTACGATGGGTCGGATGAATCACAAATATTTGCACTAAATCAAAGAGCCTTTTCTACCAAACAGGGTGGACGTTCCCTCTCCATCTATTACGGTGAGCTCGTCGAAATTTTTCAAGAACTAGATTATCGTGATAAAATTATCATGAAAGATCCCAATGATGTTATTGCCTATAAAAAATCTGTTGAACGATTACGCGTACACATCTTCCTTAGTGGGCTTGATGCAGACTTTGAACAAATCCGTGATGAGATATTGAGAAAGGACCCAGTCATGGATCTTGAAGCCATCTATGGATATGTCCATCATGATGTTGTTCGCCGTAAAACCATCAATAGTGATTCTAATTCTCATGAATCCTCAGCCATGTTAGCTCGCTGAGATAAGCCCCAACAACGTCACTCTCATCTACAATCGAATTCTAGCTCATTGAACCTTGCCACTGAAAAACAGAAAAATAGTTATGAAATTGGTGCTGCTAAATCAGATCGATATTGTACTCATTGTGGTGAAACCGGCCATTCTAAATCCCGATGTTATGAACTGATAGGATACCCAGATTGGTGGGATCTTACAAAGGCACCACGCAAGCGAAATTTACAAACCAACCGTCAGGCCTCCGTTGCTGTAGCTGAACTTGTAAACACATATCCTGAGAAAGTCTCCTCTTTAATTGCTACTTCAGGTAATATTGGTAAGGTGCTTCATACTTCTGCACCTAGTAGTAATAATACATAGATAATTGATTCTGGTGCAACTGATCACATGACCTTTGACACTCACAATATTCACTCTATAAAACCATCCATACACACTGTAGTATCTACTGCCAATGGTAATTCCTGTCCAGTGATTGGAGAAGGCTCACTTACTCTTTCAAATAAATTGAATTTGGATTCAGTTCTCTTTGTTCCTTCCCTCAACCATAACTTGTTGTCTGTTGCTTAAATAACTTGTGTTGTACATTGTATTGTGATTTTTTGGCCTAACCATTGTGTTTTTAAGGACATCCACACTCGGGAGACAATTGGTTATGGTACTAGGAGTGGGGAAGCTCTATCATCTTGATATGTTACCGGCTAGCTCCAATCAGTTGGCTCAAGTTTTCACAGTGGATCACTCTTACAAGACTTCAGAAATTTGGTTGTAGCATAGGCGCTTAGGTCATGCATCTTTTGGGTATTTAAAAAAATTATTTCCAAAGTTATTTTCTCAATGTAATGCTTCGGATTTCAAGTGTGATATTTGTGAACTGGCTAAAAGTCATCGTGTGTCATTTCCAATAAGAATGAATAAGAGTCAAGTACCATTTATGGTAATTCACTCTGATGCATGGGGCCAGCTAATAATCCTTCATTAAGTGGTTCACGTTGGTTTGTTTCATTTATTGATGACCACAGTCGTATGACTTGGGTTTGTTTGATGAAATCCAAACATGAAGTTAGTTCACTGTTTCAAAAATTTCACAAAATGATAGCCAATCAGTATCAATCTCAGATACAGCTGCTTCGTACTGATAATGGTGGAGAATTTGTTAATCAAGATTTGAAACAGTATTTACAAATACATGGAATTGTTCACCAGACCACTTGTCCTTACTCACCTCAACAAAATGGGGTTGCCGAGCGAAAAAATCGTCATCTCCTCAAAGTTGTCCGTACTTCCTTGTTTGGGGCCCACATGGCCACGAGTTATTGAGGTGAGGCCATCACTAATGCCGCTTATCTGATCAATCGTGTTCCTTCTAGTTCCTTACATTTTCAGACACCTTTTAATGTTCTTCATTAGATTGTAAGTGCTCCTACTATCCCAAATCTGTCGCCTCGAATATTTAGGTGTCGCTTTTGTGCATCTTCATAAACCCTTGAGAACTAAATTGGAACCTCGAGCTCTTCGCTGTGTATTTGTTGGCTATGCATCATATCAAAAAGGCTATCGGTGTTATCACCCTCCCTTCCCACAAACTATATGTCACTCTTGATGTGGTATTTCATGAAAATTACATGTATTATTCTGAGTGTTCACTTCACGGGGAGAAAGATGCATAATCAAAATAAATTGCAGACTCTGAATTATTCCTTGGACAAGTTAGGTTTTATAAATAGTGATAAGTTGAATGTAAGTGGCAAGTGTCCACATGAACGCACTTCAGAGAATGGAAATCATGAACACACTTCAGAGGATGAAAATATTCTAGATCAAGTGGAAATGGATTCACCTGTATCACAAGAGCTACCCGTATCACAAAAGCCGGATTCCCCAACTCATGAGGTATCTAACCAATTGCTTCCTGAAGATGACTCATTTACCATACCTCAAGTAAATTCTGAACCTCGCCTGAAAATATTACCAAATCGAGTCACAAGAGGAATACCTAGAGAAAAATATGAACATATTCTCAATTCTAAAGCTAAGCATCCTATAAGTAATTATGTGTCTTACCATAGACTGTCAAAGGAAAATGAATCATTTGTAAATCAATTATCTGCTGTATCTATTCCTAATAGTGTGCAGGATGCCTTGAAAGACTCCCAATGGAAGAAAGCAATGAATGAAGAAATGCAGTCCCTCCAAAAGCATGCAACATGGGAAGTTGTTAACTTACCTGAAGGAAAGAAACCCATCTAGTGTAGATGGGTCTTTGCCATTAAATACAAAGCTGATGGAACCATTAAAAGATTCAAAGCCAGAATAGTTGCCAAGGGATATACACAAACTTATGGAATTGATTATGGTGAGACATTCGCACCAGTGGCTAAAATCAATACTGTACGTATTTTATTATCCTTGGCCATGAACCTCGACTGGCCCTTGCACCAATTTGATGTGAAGAATGCTTTTTTACATGGCGATCTTGAAGAAGAAGTCTATATGGAGTTGCCCCCCGGGTGTAATATGCAGTCTAAAGATAACAAGCTTGTTTGTAAGTTAAAAAAGGCCCTCTATGGTTTGAAGTAATCCCCCAGAGCGTGGTTTGGACAGTTCACAAGTTCTATGAAAAAATTCGGATACATGTAAAGTAATTCTGATCATACTCTTTTCTTGAAGCATAATAAAGGAAATGTTACAGCTCTCATTGTATATGTTGATAATATGATAGTAACTGAAAATGATCAAGAAGAAAAGAAGGCATTGCAGGATTATCTTGCTTGTGAATTTGAAATGAAAGATCTTGGTGAGATGAAATATTTTCTTGGCATTGAAGTGTCAAGATCAAAGAATGATATTTTTCTGTCTCAACGAAAATATGCCTTAGATCTGTTGAAGGAAACTGGCATGACAACATGTAGCCCCGTTAGTACTCCTATGGAAGAAAATCTGAAACTAAGCATGCATTCAGATCAAGTTCCTGTTAACAAGGAAAGGTATCAGAGACTAGTTGGGAGGTTGATGTATCTTGCTCATACTCGACCAGATTAGGCTTATGCACTAAGTGTTGTTAGCCAATTCATGCATTCTCAAAGTGAAGAACATATGAATGTTGTCATTCGTATCTTGCGGTACTTAAAGTCATCTCCAGGAAAGGGCATTATGTTTACAAAGGGGGACAACTTGGACATTTAAGGATACACCGACGCAGATTGGGTGAAAACGGTTGAGGATAGACGATCAGCATCTGGATATTTCACATTTGTAGGTGGAAATCTTGTTACTTGGCGGAGTAAAAAACAGGAGGTAGTGGCGAGATCAAGTGCTAAAGCCGAATATAGAGGAATGTCTAAGGCAATGTGCGAATTACTATGGATCAGGAATCTATTACAAGACCTACGTATTGAGCAGGCAAATCCTATGAAGTTATATTGTGATAACAAAGCAGCATGTGATATTGCCCATAGTCCAGTTCAACATGATCGAACCAAACGTGTAGAAGTGGACATACATTTTATTAAAGAAAAGGTTGAAGATGGGACTTTATGCATGACATATGTACCTACAAAAGAACAAACGGCAGATATCTTCACCAAAGGCTTACTACGACGAGATTTTGAGGANAGTCATTAATTAAATTATAAATTCTAGCTTTCCTAGATTAGAAATACACATTGGCTATTTTAGCCATTAGTATATGTAATATTTTAATACAGATAATATATTTCTCTGAATCATTTCTTACCTATTAGATGCCAAACAAAAATAAGGAACAAGTACATTGATGTTGGAAGACGACTTCAATCAATGCGATATAAATAGTGATGTGTATTTTGCCCAAAACTTAATCAACAAATTTCTAGATAACAGATTCCTTGGCTTAACGAGATTGCTTATGAAGCATCAATAGGTAAAAGCACCTTGACAGATAAAACAGAATGAACAAAAATGAAACAAAATAACAGACTGTGCTAGTCAATCCTGTATGCTACTCCATATGGTCAATTTTTAATGTATTCTTCATGAACAAGGATAAAAAGAAAACTGCAAAGAAAAGCTCTTGTTTCGGCAGACTGACCATATGCTCAACTCTTCCCCTTGTAATCTTATCAAATCTTTACGTCACTTTGTATTGATGCAGAAAGAGGCCTTTCGTAAATATTTCTCATTACTATAGGAAAATAAGAAATAGCTATAACGCTTCCCCCTGCTGAACTTTTGATTGCTTTTAAAAACCAAAAATGCATCAACCATACAGGTTACTCCCCTCAATACAAGGTACACTCTATAGTCTAATTAGACAGTAAATAACGGTGCACTCAATTCAACTCATTTAAGTCTATATCAAATAAACAAATAGCACCTAAAAGAATAGTAACTAGTTGAAATATTACAGCCTTGGGATATTGGCAACAAGCAGAAATCTCTTCAAAATTAAACCAGTACAATTTAATGATCAAATTATGTACTTAAACTCCAATACTTGTATTTTCAAGAAGTGGCAAAAGCATAAAATTCATAGTAATTAATAATGCATAACACAAAACACAGCCACTGCTCAGAACCAGATTTCAATTTCATCAAGAAATGACCAAAATACATTGCAAAATAGCATACATATTTTTCAAGAGAAAACTAAGACGGAATCCCACTAAAAGAAAATCAACCTAAACAGGAACAGATCATTATAAGTATCCAACAATAAACAGCTGAAGAAAAAAAAAACAATCTTTCAAACAAAACTTGAACTAAAACCACCCATAATCAGATTCACTCGAAAGCGATGATAAAGAAGAAAGTCAAGAAACGAGAACAAGATATAAATAAACTAAAATATATTTTTTACAGAGACCATAATCAGGTTCACCAGACAGCGATGATGAACAAGAAAATCAAGAAACAACAACAAAAGATAAAACAAAATAAAATATTTTTCTTTACAGAGACAGAGAAGACCACTGACCAACGACACTGGATCCTCCCGAGCCTAGTGTCATAGTCAAGTTCTGTGGGCTGGGTTTTTCGGAGTGGGGATGTCTTCGATCGGAGAGACAGATTTGGAGAAGATGGAGTCGAGAATCTGAAGAAAATTAACACGAGATTGCGACTATAAAAAGTGGGAGAGAAAGTCAGAAAAGGCATGTAGATAATAACAAATTAATAATTGCCAATTGAAGAAAAAATATACTTAAATCAGTTAAATTTACAATTTGAAGAAATTTCTTGCAAATGAAAAAATATAGTTAAGATAAAACTACAAAAAATGCACTCTCCTAATGACACTTTTCCAAATATTATCGATCTAACCACAAAATATAGAACAAGAAAAATAAATGTACGATCTTTTAAATTATGGCTTATCTTCATTAGTATCATTTACCAAGTGAACTAAAAATGTTATTCGAATCATATTGGAATAGTTCGTGACAATATATCTTATGTGTAACTCCTTGCCATTTGTTTGAAAAACATAGGCATGAGAATGGTCGATTTGCGAATGCTTTTTTGAAGAGCAAAATCTAATCGAGTCGAGTAGGGATTGTGGGGTCGAAGGGTAGGATCGACAAGGATGGGATCAAAAATTATGAAGACGACTAATTTGGTTTCCCTCCGTACTTCCAAATTTGTTTGCCAAATAGTTTCATTTCATTTCTGAATAATCTAGTTATAAGTCAATTGAATAAAATTAATGGTAAATTACACTATTAATTCTCAATTGAAACATAATCGCAGCAACTATATGTTCCTTTGTCAGCTAAGTGCATTGGCTTATAGAATTTATTTGATTAAAATTCAGGCCAGAGCCCTGCATAAATTTTCCAAGGGTGGTCTTTATGAGGAACAACATCACAGAGGATACTCAGCGAAAGAACGGGAAGATCAGTTGGGATCAAATGGTCGACGAGCAGGTTATTGATCCCTCATTACGGTTGGAGAAGCTTGCTTCTAGGTCTCGAAGAAGGCTGCTTTAGATATGATGTTGTTCTAACAAGGCCTCACATAAGCAGCGAGCAATCCACCTGAAGCAATATTCTGTGAGACAAGGAGATTCTTCTTGTTAAGTTGTGGGGCCTAATTATTGTCATTGTGCAGAGTCAGTATGCGAATAAAAATTTCATTAAGGATAGTTTGGGAGTTTCATGTTGTAATTTTGATTTTGTCATAATTTGTCTTATGAATAGGGAGCTATCATTCGGGCTTTGTATTATCATCAGAAAAAAGAGAGAGATTAGAGAAGATATAATGTGCAATTTTCTTTTGTAATTTTTTTTTTTATCATAATGAATTACTGTATCGATAAAAGAGAATGTAATCTCAAATTGAGGTGAACTTTAACGATTTTATTGCTCTTGATTGTAAAATTAAGGTTTGATAACGGAAGCTAGGATTGTAACCAGCGGGGACGAAACTTAACTAAGAATTAAAATTTTAAAATCAGAAAGTTACATAAGATCGTATGTTTTTAAAGTTGATTATTGAATATCATGACCAACATTGAAAAAAGAGCATTGATATTCATTCTCCAGTGTGTTTACAACTCCAGTCTAGGTGGCGTTAATGTGGAATTAAATGATAATCATTTAGAACCACCTAGACTGGAGTTGTAAACACACTGGAGATGAATAGCATTTTTGTTGAAAAAAACAATAAGGAAATGGCAAGTGAATTAAATTTGTATTTATCATATGACGTTGTACCCTCATTATTCTCAACTGTCTCAATTACTATTGCATTTATTTGGTTTTAATGGTCTCTCAATCTAATACAGTCCTCTTCTTTTATTAATGCTTCGAACTACCCTAAATTTAATCGACTTCCTGGTACATTTACCTAATTATCCTTTCTTGATTCATAACTAACATCTTGCCCCTAATAATAAGTCGACAACTTCACATTCATGTACATCTTGTGGCAACATTTATTTATTATATATTTCGGCTATAGTATATTAAGGGTTCGTTTGGCAAATCTCTTTTACAATAAGCAGAAGGAGAATTAGAGACCCTCCCCTGGCCTAGCTTTCTCTACGAGATTCTTTTTTATTGATGATATCAAGGCATATTTTAGAGGCTCTTCATGTTAAACGACCTCCGAAATTGTTGAGATTTTACCATGAGAACGTAAATTTTCAGCCATTTATGTGGAGGAGAGATCATTTCTTATTCCGTGACAAATCAATTGCCAAAGAAAAACGTTGTATTGGCTATATCTAGTTTGCTTGAGGTCATTGCCACTTTGTGGGTCCAAAAAGCAGGAAAAAAAACCCCTATATTCTATTTCTTACTTGTAACATCATGCAGAGTTTAGCTAAGTGGCTGTAGATTTGGTGTTGTGGCATGCTGTGATTGGAGGCAAACACCAGTTTAATCCGAAAAGACACTGAAAATATTACTGATAAGAAAATTTGGGCAGTTGTAGTCTGTCCATGTACTTAGTTTTCTGCTAAAGATGGATGTCACTTCCTATGTTCCGATATTGAGAGAGACAACATAAAAGAAAATGAAGATAGCACTATTCAAGCTCCACTCTTCCATTCTCATTATAATACTGGAAATGGAGTCCCAATAGTGCTACTTGCAATACTGGCTGAAATCTGAAGGCTGCCTATGGCTAACCCTTCTTTGTTTTCTTGGAGGAGTTGGTGTTCTTCTGATGGATAATATCAAGCAAAACAGTGCTTTTGCATTTGGGGCATTTGGGGTCCTCTTCTGCTAGCATCACATACATGAGACAACGAGGACACCCTACCAGCACCATGGATGTAGCCTCTGGGCTGTTCGAGTAAAAGAGGGACTCGTCCGGATTGATCAGCTCAGACGACACGCAGGAGCTCGGTGGAGATGTCGATGATCGACCAGGAGATTCGACTCGTGCCCGGTTCACCCTCGGTGGTGACAAATTCAACTTGAGGTCAAGTTTTGGTCCGTTCCTTCGACTCATGGCTTTTGCTTCCGAGAATTTCTTTTCTTCACCTGTCTAAATTAGAAAAAAGATATATAACATCAAAGTAAAAGCCTTAAGAATTATTAAATAAGCCTGCCTGATCATACACACCTTGAGATGAGAAGGCTCTTGTAATTCTTTAGGTGGAGGAGGGTGGTGGAGAGCGGTGGCTATGCGGCGGTGATGACCTGCACCCGTTTTAGCTGCAGCAATACCACTAGCATAAACTAGTTGAAGAGGCTGAGGTTGTTCAGTTTGGACTTCTGAAGCCATTATATATAAGAGGATGGGATTGCTTTAAAGCTCAATTAAATTATGGTGAGAGGTAGAGAGAATTGAAATCAATTGAATTGTATTGAAGAAGGAATGGTACCAGAAATGGGAAAATTGTAGTAAATATTGCAACCAAACCATTATTAAATTCCAATAGGGTTTCTTGATTATAGATGTTATAGAATATTGTATCATTGGTCCCCCAACACATTGTTCAATTTGCAAGTTAATCTTTGATCTTTCAATATAGCAGCACAATCAAACGGGCGCCTTCCGAAAATCTCCATGGTGGGAAACTTGAATGGCTGTCCTAACTCCACCCGCCTTATGGATGTCAAAAAAACTCGTTCAACTGGATACAGGTAGAGTTTGCTCCGAATGGGACGGGGATTACCCACGCAATCGGGTAAACGGGACGGGTATGAAAAACATAGTCCCCGTCCCACTAATCGCCCATTTAAAATTAATTTTCAATTTAAGTTTATTATCAAACAAAAATAATAGATTTATCATAATTTTTAAATAGAACATAAGATGTTTCTGAAAAAGTAAAAAGAATAAAAATATTTACTAACTAAAGACATAAAAAAATAAATAAATAAATAAATGGGGTGATAAATCCCCCCCCCCCCCATCCCACCTTGATCTCATCCCGAAACCGTTTCATCTCGCTTTCGTTGGGTTTAAGAATGGGGCAATATGACAAAAATATTCGAAATGACAGGATGAGAATCATCAACCCACCCCGTTGTCATCAATAACCCACATTTTTACGGATAATTCTCTATGTACATAATTCATGTACATAATGGATTACATAGACTCATGTGGAAAAAATCTGGTCGTGGATGTGAAGTGTGGAAAAGTCAAAAATTGTAGACTGCTGACAGATGCGCGACACCTGTCAATTATGTAATGTATTATGTAAATGATTAGGTACTTGTAGCATAGTCCCCTTTTTTACTATCTCTACGATAAATTTGCCAAGACAAAACTCTAAATGTTCCTTTCATGAAGTTGGTTACATGAAGGGGTGGGTATGAGTTGGGTTGGATCGATTTTTGCTTCAACTCAAACCCAACTCAACATGATCGGTTTGATCAAAATTTAATCCAACCCACCCTATGTAAATGTTGAAACCCAACCAAACTCAATCAAGTATCGGTCGAGTTGGATTTTGTTGATCGGTTTGTGACGACTTGTCAACAAAAATTAAAGAGTTTTAGTTAATCAACCCAACCAATATTGACTATACGTTAATTTAAACTTGGAAAACAAAATTTTTTGAACAACAGTATTCTTACTTCTTAGTTATTTTAAATAAAAATAAATAAAAACTAGAAAACTTTCACATAATTTTTATAAGCTTCCACTTTGTGCAGATTCATTAGCAGTTAGAAGAAAAAAATAAAACTTGCTACCAATAGATGTAGTAACTTTTTCCTTTCCGACCAATATTATCATAAATATTGTTAGGCATTCATAAAAAATAGGAACAAAGTGAAGCATGCTATATAAAGTCAATGTAGAAAAAGAAAATGTAAATTAACGAACAAGAAATAATGTTCTTTTTACTTTTTGGACATTTTATTATTATTTTTTTTAAAGATGCAAGTCGAGTTGGGCGGGTTTATTCGATTTTCAAGAGTTAACTCATAACTCGACCCAACACAACCCGCCTACACAGCCAATCCACTCAACCCGTGTAAAAACAACAAAAAAACCAATCCAACCCGATCGGATTGGTTCGACTTGGGCGGTTTGGGCGGGTTCGGTTGGATTTTGCCCACCCCTACATGAGAGTTAAATAAAATTTAGAAAGTCAATGTTGTTAAGAACTTGCGAAACTATATTTTAATGTCGGGGCCAACTTGAAACTTGGGCTATAGGTTGGGGACTAATAATGAATTTTTCCATAAATGTTCATTTGAATTTTGAAAGCCTAGATAGTTTGTTGTTATTTAAAACACTTCATGTGTAGATTGCTTTATAGATTGTTATGTTAGCATCTTAAATTTAGTTTTCAATTGGCCCAATACAATTAAATGTTTTCAATAATTCATTTATTATGATTTATAGTGTAACTATACCAGTTGAATTTCTAATGTTTAATAAGTTTATTTAAGCAGGAAATTGCTATTTAAAGGCCGTTTGGTATAATTTCTAATTTTGCTTCAGCTCCTTAAAAAAATAAAAGTTTTGTAAGGAAGTTATTTCATGTCAACTTGTAAAAACTTTTCTAATCAAGTTAAACAATTTAATAAAATTATTTAAATATGTTCAAAATTAATTTCTTAATCTGCGAAGAATTTTGACTTTTCAAAAGTCATACCATATAAACCCTATGTATGATTATTAGTATTTCTCTCTTCTTTTTCTTTAGTTTTAAATTTAATTTAATCATCAGTTGCCATCTTTAATTAAGTTATATGAAGGTCCATTGTCATGCATTAAGTTGCACAAAGTGTTGCGTGCAATTTGGGCCATGCAAATTGCAAAATACATACGCATTTAGTATTTTGTGTATATGTCAAAAATAATTAAGTGGGACCCAACGTAAATATCCTATGATGTTTGTCATTAAAATACATAAAAGCTTAGGTGGGAGACTACACTTTTTACTAAAGCATTCATAAAACATTGAATAAACTTATGGGTAGAAAAGAATTTTCAAGATTATAGTTAGTGACCATGCCGTCCTACATTTATTGGTTGTGCCTTTAAAGTAACTTAATTTTACTTTTAAGTTATTTATTTATGTATACATCATTTTCAAATTTACTTTTTCATTAACAAAATTGTCTATTACACTTCTAATTTGATGAGAATAGACGACCATGGACAAATTTCATTCGCACACTCCTTTTAAAATTTTACGCCTTGTTTTTAACTTGTCAACCACGTTAACACGTAATTTGAAATCAACCTTGTCAGGTTAACCTTGCTTGTCAACATTGGATTATAAAAATTAACGCGTTCTTACCAACAACGTTTTTTGTTGTCAAAACTGACTTGATCGTAACCTGATATACAAATTTCAACTAAAATTTAGAAAATAATGTGCTAGCTAAACCATCAATTAATGTGAGTTTTGAGTTATGGGGCACGTAAGGGCCTGTCTGAAAGTTTTTTTTTTTTTTGGTGGAACAACACACTAATTATAATTTTGAAAGGTTGAAAAACAAAAAATTGTAAATTGACATAGCTTCTTTTGGTATTTCTGAAGTACAATTTCCAGAATTTTAAAACTATTCAGTATATTTCAAAGGAAAAAGTTCATATGTAAGAGATATGGTCCATTTCAAAATTAAAAAAACAAAGTTTGAAATTTCAAAAATCAGATATTAATTATATCTTATTTATGAAATAATTAATTAAATATATAATATATTAAGGTCACAATTCTATTCTATTTGGTCATAAATTATCAAATTAATTAGTCACAAATTATTTTTGGATCACGAATAATTTTTTTTATAGATCAAATCAAAAATTTTATAGGTCTCAATCTATTCATCAGTCACGAATAAAAAAATTTATAAGTCACAATTTATTTATCTATCACAAATGACAAATTTTATAAGCCACGACTTAAATTTTTTAAAATAGAGTTTTAAAATTAATTAATTAATTAAATATGCCTATAAACTATAACGTTAAGTCACATATTATTTATTGGTCACAAGCAAGCTCTTTCACATATTATTTATAGGTCACAAAATATTCAATTTATTGGTCACAATCTCAAATAATTGATTACATATTATTTATTGGTAACAAATTAATCAATTTATTGGTTACAATCAATCAAATAATTTATGAGCACCACCATCATTTGTGACCATAACCTCACCATCGCACCGTACACAACATCGTCGTCAAACACCACCTCCAAAGCCACTCCTATCAACTCATGACAATCGGTCAACTCACTACACACCAACCAGAGCCAATACCACCGCACACATCACTGCACATCACCAACGTACGCAGCACCATACCCAACCATTAGTCAACGCCACCACACAACCACCACTGCACTGCACTGCACACCATGACCATCACACCGTACACTACCACATCATATAACCACAGCAACCAACCCAACCCAACCACCGCACACAACACCCCAACCACACAACCCTACATAACCATCAAACCGCACATCACCACTACACCGCACACCACTACTACATATCACCACCACACCCAACCCAACCATCGCACACAGCACCACACCCAACCATGCAACCGAATCGAACCACAGCATACTGCACCACCGAACCCAACCACCACTACACCAAACCATCGCGCCCAACCAGCTCACACCGCATCGCACACCTTCACCATCACCGTAATCGCAAAACCAACACACAATCACCATCACCATCACCACCACCGCACCACTAAATCACCACCAAATCGTCTATCACAGAACCACTCAAAAAAAGAATGGAAAGTCGTCGCCATCGCTATGCCATGACGAGTCGCCGAGTGAGCACATTGAGGAGTCGCCAGAGTAGGTTCAAATGAAGCAAAGGGGAGATGATATTTTTCAAAATGAATTAGGGTTTGTGGGGTGGGTAAAGTGAAGGTTGTAGATTAATTTAATTTAATATTTAAAATTAAATTATCATATGATTTTTGAACAAAAAACTTTCAAATTTGATTTTTGAAATGGTAACTTAAAAAAACTGATTCCATGTAATTTCCACTATTTCAAAATCCTATTTAAAACTAGGTAAAATGCCTAATTTTCACCTAATAGAATTGTTCATAATTTCAAATGGGCTTATCCGAATACATTGAACAAGATCCGCCCGCCTTTAAATTGGGATTAGTAGTCTTCAGTCTCCCCTGACCTGACTAATAGTCCAAGAAATATAATAAATAAATTATAGAAAAAATTCATAAATAAGAGATTAAGTATGAGACATTTCAAAACTAAGAAAATAAGGTTTAAAATTTCAAAAATCGGATTTTTTTTAAAATTTTATTTATAAACTAATTAATCAAACATATATTTTACTAATTAAATCTATTTAGGTCGCAATTCTATACAATTTGATCACAAATTATTTTTCGATCACAATAAAAAAATTTATAGGTCATAAATTATGTCACGATCACAAATCAAATGTGTTATAAGTCACAATTTATTTATCGATCACAAATTTATCAAATTAATATATCACATATTATTCATTGGTCACAAATCACAAATTTTACAAGTCACGACTTATTTTGTGGTTATAAAATATCTAATTAATTAATCAAAAATTAATTTTCGATAACAAAGTATAAAATTATTGGTCATAAATTAACAAATTTTTAAATCACACGTTATTTATTTGTCACAATTTATGTATTTCATTTGTCACATATTATTTATTTGTTACAATTTATTCATCAGTCACAAATCATAAAATTTATAAGTTAAAAATTATTTATCGGTCACAAATCACAAATTTTATAAGTCATGACTTACAAGTTATCGGTCGCATATTATTTATTGGTTACAAAATATCCAATTTATTGGTCACAATCTCAAATAATTGATCACATATTATTTATTAGTCACAAATTAACTAAATTATTGATACGATTAACAAAATAATTGGTCACGAACACTCCCACCCCCACGCCATCCCACCCACAACCACTCCCACTACCATCGTCACCGTTGCCCACCACCTGAACACTGTAGTAAATCGGCACTACTATCGTCGCCTAAAAACTGCACAACCATGATCATGACTGTTACAGATTGAACCACCACCACCACTACACACCCACCACCACCAACTGTATGCAACCAACAAAACTCATCCCAAATTTTTCGGCACCAGATCGCGACCAAATTTCCCCATATCGAGACCACCAAAACTCACAAAACCAAACAAATCTCCGATAGTGCTAGCCCATCATTCTACGCTGCAACATCGGTGCTCAAGCATTTCGCAGCAACATTGTCACTGAGCGCATTGCATAGCAGCCGCTGTTGCAGTGTCTCACACAGATAGTGCGACGGTGATGACGTCGCATTGCAGCGACAATAGAATCATTTTAGCGATGACATATGTGGTGGTCTCCGACGAAAGTTTCTGGTGGTTGGGAGAGAGGGAGAGAGAGATAGAGAAAGAGAGAGTACGGAAATTATTATGGTTTTGGATGGGTGGTTGTATATGTGTATTAATTTGATTTTTGTTATAATTATTAATACTAAAATTTTGAATTACTATCTGATTTTTGAATAAACAAACTTTAAATCTGATTTTTTTAAATTGAATCTTAAGAAATCTAGTTGGTTGTAATTTCCACACAAATTAATTGATTAGCTAACCTTTTTTTTTTTTTTTGAAAAGTAGGGGTTGAAAATAAAAAAAAAAAAAAATTGGCCAAATAATATTACGTTCTATGTCAGTTGTGTGGTAAAAGCATTAAGAATGTATATTTGGCCGTCTAGAAATTGGAGTTTGAACAATCCCACCCAGTCAAAGATCTTCAGGGGTGTGTTTTTTTCAGAGTAATCAGAGGAAAATGTTAATCAAGAAAGTGATATGTAATGCAGCATACACAGTAATCAAGAGAGGATGAAAAAAAGACAGGTGATCTAATCAATACAAGGAAGTACTAAACAGCAGACGTCTCTTCATTAATATATGTCAAATGAATCACACGACCATCACGTAATAAGGTAATAATAATACGAGAAAATGCCTGCTTTTGAGTTTATAAGCTGTTAGAGATGATTATGCCAAGTTCAAGGACAGTGTTGTCAAAACTGGAATCCCTTTTACGGGACCTCATTGTGAAAGGAACAAACCCTCAAAGGTTATTTGAAAAAATGGGCAGTTGTGGAAGTGGATTCAAAAGAAGTGAAGTGTAAGAACTAAGTAAAGTCTGATAATGTTGGTCAAAACGCTTATGTTTTGAACTTGTAAGCACATTGAACCCCATGAATTCTAGCCAAATACCAGTAACACATTCAAAGTTGGAGGTATGCATGATGAGGGCTTATTTATTTTGATCAGAAACTCCATTAATCTCATTAATTATGACTATCTTTTTATGGGCTATTTTTGATAGAGCTTCTGCCCACTAACCTTCCTTTCTCCATGAAAATAGTACAGTAAATTCAATATGTAATGTCATTCAATTGCATCAGATCATTTAACGTTGGTGTTTATGGCCAATAAATTCTCTGTCTACGCCCTATGTGCAATCCCATAAACCTACATTTTCAAGGTTTCAACTTGCAATTACATTGGTTTTCTTGTAACATATTGTTGAAAAATTGGGTTCGGTTCGATGACTTCTTTTAATACTTTTGGGACATTTGACTCCCCAATTTTCAATTTTTATATCGTATTAGTCTTCAATCTTCATCGATAGAGTTCGTCTATTAAAAAATGTCATGCATCTCACGCACAAGATAGTGTTTAAATAGCATAG
>CAIGRF010254552.1:0-13710 GCA_903798235.1 Fraxinus ornus
TCTTGCCATTTTTCTGCTATTTTGTATTCTTTTCTTCAATTCTTCAATAAATATAGATTTTTACCTTCAAAATACAAATTAACATAAATTAAGTAGAATTTAATTCAAAAGATAATAAAATATCATAATTTAGCTCCAATAATAAGTATAAAAACCACACTTATCAGAAAGCCTACACCGGATACGGTTCTTTGGATCCAATTTTCAAGCACCGGATCATCATATTGCAAGTTCCACGTGTTAGAATTTAGGTGTAACCAGAATTCCTTGTTGAAGTAATTGAAGAATTTTAATTGAAGTGCACATCAAGAGGAATTCAGTTTGGAATGCTATTGAAGTCTTATTCAAGTTGAAATTATATTTGGAAGCCCTATTGGGAATTGAAATTTGTATTGGACTTGAAGATGTTGAAGTTATGGACCGAGAAGAAAAGTCGCCCATTTTCGATAGCCTACCACTCAAGCAACATCTGTAGGTTTTCTCCCGAGACTTGGTTGCCCGCCTGGCGCTCCGCGATGGACCTGTCGCTAGCTTCTCGCTCGAGCAATATGGTTATCCTGCCCATGCCATTTTCGCGTTTTAACACTTTTTTGGCATTTCACTTCAACTACAACTCAACTATTATGGTTTGGATATATAGTTGCCTATATATATTTGGCTCTTCTCTACGATTTAGAAGTGATGTTTTGAGAATATATGATAGTTTAGCACCGGTGATTTATAAACTTTAGACCAATTGTATATTTCTCCATTATTGTTCATGAGTCAATAAAATTTTTTAATTCATCTACCATATTTTTTATCTACCCATGTCTGGGAGCAATTATTTTCACACAAAATAGATTTTTTGACCGTTGGAATAGGCCGATATCTGTCAAAATTGACATGCCCACAACATTTGACCACTCAAATACATACTTAGTATGCCAATTGTCATTTCTGCCCTTTATTGCTGGGCAAGTTTAAAATCATAAAGGGGCACTCTAGTCATTTTACACGCCCACAACATTTGACCATTCAAATGGTCACCATATTGGTACAATAATTACTACATATCCGGAAACCACTTACCTTCTTAAACTGTAAAAAAATGAAATAAGATTTAGTTAAAATGGCTCCCAGACAACCTCTTTATTATTTTGCTTCTTATTAAATACTTTATTATTGTGCCATATAACTTCAACATTTCTATCCGGTGGTTAGCTTCATATCGAGTGGTATCGAACGATACATGATCCTTGAATTCTCAACAATTGGTATCAGAGATTTTGGACATAATAACACAAGTGGTAATAGGGGGATTTTGATATCTTATTTATTTCACAACACCATGTCAAACAATTAAGCAAATACAATAGGTTGAACCCCAACCTTGAGTTTTAACCAGGTCTTTTAAATGTTCTCCATACCCGATCTTGATTCCAGAAAGTGGAAATGAGTCACAAATAAAGAGTTAATCGTTCCAATAATCAATGAACTTATGTTTGCATTTTCGTTTGCTCACTGAAATTTTAGATGTCGAGTTTTGACCATAAAATCTATCAAAATGTTGGATGTTATTCATTGGCATGACATCCATTGCTCAACTCTAACGAAATTGGTGACATAATCACAGAGCACCGAATTGCCACGTAAAAAAAAGGCTTCTTTGATTGCTCACCGTACTTTGGAAGACGTCTTTGATTTCTCACCATACTTTTAAAGACATCTTTAATTGCTGACTATATTTTAAATGTGGTCGAGTTTTAACGCTAAAATTATAGAACTAGCATTCGCCCGTCCTGAAATTATATGAATATTGTTCCAAATCACTTTCATGCAACAAAATAATTTGCAATATGTTTTTCAATTCATTTTGCAATATACTTATTGCAATTCTTTTCATATTTGAAGTAAGAAAATATTGACGATTCTGATGATTAATTTTAACCAAAATACGTATGACATTCAATAAAAAAAAATCCATAATCTACATTAATAGCAAAAAACATGCACAAAAGACCATCCAATATTTCTGCTCAACAAGGCCCAAAACCATCCAAAAACATACATATATCTTTGGATTTATTGGGGGGGAAAAAAAGGTGTTCTGCACTTCAAGTTCTTATATGGGGATTTTTTTTTGTCAAAATGAAAATGTGGGAGCATTTGATAATAGTTTCATATGTTGGAGGATCATGTCAATAATATTTTATTAATTAGCACATCTTTCTTTGATAATGATTTTTTGGATCATAACCACTCCATCGTGTTATGTTAGTGATAGAAATAAAAACAGATTACAACTCAGAAAACCTCCAACAAGTGATAATCAAAAGAAATAAATTGCATTCCAACACTACGGAAAATACATGGACAAGTGGTATGAAGCTTAGTCTAATTTTAAATTATCTGTATTTCCATTCTTATCACGGTTTACTTATAAGAATCATCTCCCTAATCATATACACTAGAATGAGATTTCAATTGAAGCTAGTGGAGAAATCCCCCACATTCCTCAATATTACCATTCATGTAGCCATAGGCACCCCTGCGTAATCAATAGAGCGAGGATAATACAGTTGTAAATTGAAATTAATCGTCCTCAACATTAACCTTGCAATCTCCTTTGAATGTTGTCTCGGATCTAATCACGATTGTTGATATCTAATTTGATAGACGGACGGTGAACTATTCGACTCCTATGGAGTGTTGGAAGTCCCTAACATAGGCATGTCAACGGGGTCGAGCCGCCGAGCCGAGCCACGAGCCGAAACTCAAAGAGTCCGAGTGAAATAGGTTCGAGCTTTTTTGGGCTCAAGACCAAAAAAAGAGGTTCTGCCCGAACTTTCGGCTCGAGCCTTAGAGGGCCGACTCGTGTTTTTTTTAAAAAAAAATTCGTTATAAATGTATATTTTTTTATAATGTATGTAAAATTTGTGCAATTTATACATATTATAAATAATAACTAAATATTAATATATAAAAAATACATCTAAACTCAAAAAAATAAAATTAAAATTAAAAAAACTCACGGGGCGGGCCTTCGAGCCACACGGGTCAGGCCGGGCCGGCTCCAGCCGACTCCCCAAAAATGGGGCTCGACCCTAAACCACCTCGAGCTTGTCCATCCCGAGTTTTTTTCGAATCGAGCCCGAACCGCCGAACCTTTTTGACATCGCTACCTTAACCCAATGTGCACCATGTCCTCCACTGCTTCCCTCAATTTTGGACCCACTAGCAGAGGGTATCTCTTAAAGTGAATAATAAGACTTTTCTTAAGGGAAGCATTATCCAAGCCACCAAACACGCTCTTATCTTTATTTGTAATAGAATCCTTCGATATTTGCTATTTGCAAATCAGTCCTCATATTTCCACTATCCTTCTACAATAATGGTTTCCATCGAAGAAGCCATTGGCAGGGCCATCATATTTTTAATAAATAAGTGCGACATATCTCGACATATGAACTATTTTCAAGAATGAGATGTGTTAAATAATGAAATGATGAAGATAATAATTCGACCAAAAAAAAAAAAAGTTAAGAACATAAATATTACAATGAAAATTTTACATAATTAATATATCGAAATAGCATCTCATTTTTTTTATTTTTTTTACATAATAAATTTAAAAACACAGATTCTTGATTCCTTAGTTTACAGGCAAAGATTCATTGATTAAGGAATGGGCGTGGAGGGTCTAGAAGAATCCATTGTAAATGTGAAGTCAAATGATTGATAATTTGGGCGAAGGTGTCACTATCAATATCAACTAATAGGTTTATCTACCAATCATCAGAAGCCAAATTTTAGATTTATGTAGGCTAGCCTAATATTGAAAAATTAAGGTAAGATGACATTATCCAACATATATAAAGGCCCTTACGAGACTTTGGTGAATCCTCGGAAAATATTCGTATATTGATCCAAACTTTGTATTAAATTTACCAAAATTAAAAATATATCTATGTAATGTTTTCAAACAAACCTCGATTCAAGTTCAAAGGACTCGGTCTCTTGTTTAAGTTGGTTTGTTCTAAAAAAAATGAGACATGTACATAGTTGTTAAATACTTGTTTGATAGTGCTTTTAAGTGTTTCAAAAGTTATTTTAAATCATACATTCCTTAGAGGGTTAAGTACACCGGTGGACACCAAACTTTAAACTTTGTGTCTGCATGGCCACTTAACTTGATTTTGTTTCACCATGTCCACTAGATTTTATATTTAGTGTCACCATGGCCACCCAACTTGATTTTGTTTCACCATGACCATCCAATTTCATATAACGTTTCATTATGGCCACTAAATTTCATATAACATTTTATCATGGCCACTCGACTTCTTTGTACCATTTTCATTAATTTTAGAAGGGGTAAAACGGTAAATTTGCATTACATATACAAAATAAATTTTAAAAAATTAAAATAAAAACTTATTCAAAAAACAAAATAAAATAAAACTTATTTAGGTCATGTTTGGTACAGATTAAAATCAAATTTTAATCTAAGTCAAAGTCAAATAATCAATATTAATATTTAACCACGTTTTTCATGGGTCCCACAGCTTTTCAACAACACATTTCAAAAAATTCAATTACAATCTACTAAAAATCTAATTTTAATATCCAACAAACATCATCTTAAAAAGTTAATTAAAATAATAAAATAAAATAAAATTTTATTTTAAAAAAAGGTTACTTAGAAAAATAATTTAAAATAAAAATTTATTTTAAAAAAGTTTTTACAATTAAAAGTTGTGNAGATTTAAGTTTCATCTTAGAAGATAATGGTAACTCAAATTCTTATAAGTTGATCTATATTTTTATTTTTATTCGATGCGTGATTTTATTTTTTAACACTTATTCATTTGAACAAACTAATCTTAAAATCCTCGTACTCTTTTTTCGTATCTTTATCGAATCGAATTGTTTATTAGACTTTAATGGGTTTAATACCATAATAAAATTCGAGGTTCTATTTTAAAAGATCAGCCTTATAAATTAGTCTACATTTTCATTTTTATTCGATATGAGATTTTATTTCTTGATCGTGAGCACAATTATGAAGATTAATCAATTATCAAGACGAGGTAATTTGATCATAGCCTTGATCAAGTACATCTAGTACATTATTATTATGGATGGAAATAGGGTTCGTGAGCATTTTTATTAGAAATCGCCAAACCCAAGAAGAATGGAATAAAATTCATTAGATGGTTCCTAGTTCCTAAATTGAGATCCATTTGATTTAGGTCCGATAAGTTTCCTTCCATCTAATGGTGTTTAGTGATAAGTCAGCCACCTGCAATAATATATAAAACTAACTTGTCTTTCTATTTCTAACTCTCCAAGGGTCCGTTTGATACTACACATTTTTCATAAATTTTTTTTTTATTCTTCAGCTTTTGTAGTGGTTGTTAAGCAAATTTTTTCAAGGAAAATGTTTTTCAACTTTCCAATTTTTCCACATTTTTAATGTAAAGTAATTTTTGATGTTTTGGGTGGTAAATATTTTCTAGATTTTTTTTAGCAATTGGAAAAAATTCTAGCCACAATGGTAATTTTTTTTTTATCACTTTTATTGATAATTTCCATGCAAAACAAAGTCAAACGAATGATATTCGGTATTGTAATTTTTTTTTGGCAATATTGGAACAAATTTTAGACTCAATGGTAAAAAAAAAAAATTTAACGGACAATTTTCATGAAAAACGAAATCAAACAGACACCAAACATTCAACATTTTTTAGGTGAAAAAATATATCAATCAAGCACAATTAATTACAATTCACAGTAAAACAAATTTTAGGCAATTCAATTCCATATAATTCATTTTCTTTCAACTCAAATTCCACATTTGCAATCAAACGATCCTAATAATTTAGTTGATGATGCAATTCCTGCGCCATACGTACGTGGGCCATCTATGTAGTTCAAAACTCTATAGCCAATCAAAGGGACATTTATCTACCAAGATGGTATTAATTACTCTAATTATGGCCTTGGTCATATCACTTTCAATTAGAGCCTTAAGAGTTATATTTAATGTGTAAAATTGCACAAAAATAAAATAAAATAAATAATATTTTAATAATTTTCTACCTTTCAACCTTTTGTCTAATGCAACATTTCATTTGCAACTAATAGACCAACTACATATGTGACAGATCTTTTAGCACAAAAAACATTTTTGGACACAACTTTGACACTATCAACAACATCACGTGTAACAAGATGTGTGAAATGGGCCATCTCGGCACACCTTTGCAAAGACTTGATAAGTCATGTCGTGTTGGATCGAGTAATTCATTTCGTATCATAATTTATACTTTTTTCATTTAATTTAAAAAGTAAATACAAAATGAAAAAGAAAAAAAATGAATAATGTTACGTAGCATTAGTGTTTGACAACTTCATGTCATCAACTGATAAGTTGGTTCATACTTAGTCTATGTTTGTCTTTCATTCTTTTAAAATCATTTCTTCTACGTACTCATTTTTTAATCATACATTTATATAATAAAATGTTCTACATCTAAATCCTAAATTTTCTCATACTTTTTAAACACGCATTCTCCAAAAATCACTAATCAAAACAATTTTTTTTTTTTTTTTCCCAAAAAAATGGCCGGCCACCAAACATAGGCTTAGAGAGGCCAATTATTAACGGTACGATTAACCTGTTTGATTTCCATTTTCTAAAACTTAGCTCTTCTTAAATTCATTTTCAATGACATATTTTTTCACTAAAATAATTTTGTACATAGATTTATAACTTTTTAATTGCATATTTGTAAAAAAATAATTACTTTTCATAAAATTTATGGTAAAAAAATCACTATCAAATAAGAACTAAGTTTTCAAGTGTATAGCGTCATTCATTTAAGTTGGTAGTTGCCTACTTGACACGAAGACCACACATACCAGTAATGTGGGGTTGGGTTGGACACGTTGACACATGAAAATCCTAAGTAAACTTCAAACAGTACCCCTTCCACATGGCAACCTTGTACACCCACAAAACTCCCACTGAGTAGTTGGATGCCCTAATTTCATCACATTTGGCATTTCTTGGCAGCCATGAAAATGGAAACTTAAGCTAATCCACTAATTTTTTTTATTTATTTAAGGTTAATTCTGTCATAACACAAGAATCCTACGTGTAAGAAACACCCTCAATTCAACTATATAAAGAAATCTTCTATCACTCTCTCTGATACACCTATTCCCTCCTTCCCTTCCCTTCCCTTTACTTCCCTTGAAAATGGAGTGTAAAAGATTAAGGAATATGATGAGTAAATTTTTGGCATCACAAAACAAGATTATACTCTCTCTATCAATAGTTTCGTTAATCTTTTCGAATTCATATTGGTTTTTTGCTTGTTTGAGTTCTTTGAAGTTGCACTTCTCTACATATCCATTCCATCTCCTGGGCCTTGCCTTAAACAAAAACTGCATATTTCTCATTTGCAATGGGCTGTTGGTGTTTGTTGCAAAAACCTCTGGCGGATCGGTTCGTTCTTCCTCTGGTTCTGATGTTAACGAGTTATCGCATAAAAAGATTGGGGACAGTTTGCAGCCAACTCTCGAGACAAAAGAACCCACCTTGTTTATTAAAGACGTTATAGACGTGGATGGTATCGATAATGAAGAAAACGAAGAACTAAAGGAAGAAAATGAAGCAGAAGCGTCAAAAGAATTAGAAGAAGAAGAAGAAGAAGAAGAAAAAGTAGTAGAAGAATGCTTGTGTGAAGATGAAAAGAAAGTCACAAACTTGATTATGGAAGATTTAGAAGGCGACGGCCCTGGTGACGGAGGAGGGGAAAACCAGTCCGATATTGGGTTGCTCTTTGAAGAAGAAGAAGAAGAAGAAGAAAGCATGGAGCAGTTGAGTACAGAAGAGTTGAATAAGAAGTTCGAAGATTTCATACTGAAGATGAAGGAAGATATCAAGATGGGAAGCTCGACACCAACTAATTATATTGGTCAAGTACATTATAATTATGATCTCAATTTGTACGACAAGAATTGGCCTATCATTATAGTCAATTAATCTCTTTTCTTTAGTAGAAAAATATTAGGCTTCTGCAGTTTCTTTGTTGCTTTTATGGCCAATGTATTAATTCTACGTTAACCTTGTATATAGATGTCGGAATGGAGTATGATTCAGACAAGTCCTATGAAAACTTCATGCGATGCATGATGTCCACAACAAGGTTGGGGTCACATGACATGAGAAATAGTAGGTTACTTCTACAAATTAACGGGATGATAATCTCTGTTAAGATTTGGAGTTCCATCTTAAAAATGTTGGCCTTGTTAAGAGGGAACTCCAAATCTTAACCTGGTATCAAAGTCCGTTAAACTTCAACGAACGATTCGATCCGATTAAGATTCAAAAAAATTTAGCACATAAATTTCAAAATTGGTCTGCTCAAACGAGTCACCATCTTGTGGTGGCATGTTAATGGATAAAAATCACACAACAAATAAAGATGAAAACATAAACAAACTTATAAAGAATTATGTTACCCCTCTTAATAAGATTGACATTTTAATGGAACCTCAAATTTTAACAATATCTTTTATAACCCGTCAAAGTTTATACTATTCATTTCTTTGGTAAAGTGTCACCTCGAGTGATTTAAAAAATGTGTAAATATAGTTGTAAATACATTTTCCACATAATTTTTTAACTAAATTTAATATTTAACTATTCTAATAATGTCACTTAAAAATATATTGATTTTTTTATGAGATTGCACATAAAGAGTATCTTTATAACGTTTTGTGTATATTTCACTTCCTATAAAAAGTCGAAATTAGCAAGGTGAGATTAGGGCATCTCCAATGACGATCCCAAAATGGTGGCAAACACTAAAATGGTGCAAAGGAAATGTTGCCCAACGAAAAAAATTTCTTCCCTCGTTGTCCCTTTTTTGTTATATTACAAGTTTTAATCCTTAATTTAATTGTATTATTATTATTATTATTATTATTATTATTATTATTATTAGAAATAAATTTTGATCACTGTAATCAATAATAATAAATGAATGAACTAAAAAAGGTACTTAATAAATTTAGAAAGGTAACAAAAACGATTATTCAAAATTAAAACGAAAATGTCATAATAGTCACATAAATACTAACACACTAGAGTTGTTTAAGGAAAATGATACATAAAACAAGACAATAACTTAGTAATATGGTAGATCACTTTCAGATCCTCCAGTTGTTAATTAAAAAAAATGAAGAAAATGATGAAACAATGCTCATTTGGCGCAATTTTTGGACCAAAATAGTGCAAAATTAACCCCAAAATTTGGTGCTATATATGGAGATGGCCTTAGTTTCTTGAATAAGTGCTTAGAGCATCTCCAAGAGACTTTCTATTTTTAAAGAGAATATATTCTATCATTTGGAGAGCATTTATAAAGTTAGAGAGTTAAAATTTTGAAGTATTCCAACAAGCTCTTTATATTTAACACTTAATTTTACTACTCCCAAGAAATATTTATTATTTTTCTTTATATTTTATTTTAACAAGCTTTTTTTAGATTATTTTATTGTTTTCCTACATTGAAAATAAAGTTCATTGAATTGACAATCCGGAGGTGGTTGAATGGCTGGGATGGGTTGCTATGAGTTATATGATGTCCTATCAGGTTTGGCAAGAGTCTTTGTCTCATGGGAGGTGGGTATCTATACATTTTGGCGGGATTAGAGCACGAGGTCTATCAGGCTTTTGTCAGGTCTGACATGGTAGATTTATTCAATATTAATTGGGGTGTACGGGGAATTGTATCGGCGCGGTGGGAAAGTTAAAGTTCATTGAATTGACAATCCGGGGGTGGTTAAGTGATGCAGGGTGTAAAAAAACTGTTCTCCTGCCCCAGTGGGTATTCTCATTGTGGACATGGCCACGGTACATTTTGTGGTATTTAGTTTTTTTATTTGCCTTTTACCCTCAAATCACCCTTTCACCATTGATTGTCAATTCATCTCATTTAATGAACTTCAAACTTTCTGACCTCTCCAAATCAATTTCCACCCACCTCAATGAGATCTGTTCAGTGGGAATTAAAATCGATTTTTCGGTAAATTTTAATAAAAATTGATAAAATATGTGATTGAAAAGTAGTGGATCCCATAAAATATATAATTAAGATTAATTGTTAAATTTGACTTAAATTAAATCTAAATTTTAATCCGAACCAAACATGAGCTAAATATTTAACAACCCACCCCACTATTTTATCCAACCAAACCGTGACTTTAACCATTTAAATAAAGGGAAATTAGCAAGTAACGTCCCCACATTTCACTGTTATTGTGGAAAAAGACCATACTTTTTATTTTTTTGACATTTTCACCCTTGTTTTCACCTTTTATTGCGTAAAATGTCATTTTCGTCTATTTTCTCAATTAAAAATTGTGAAATGACGAATATACCTTTCTATTTAAATAAAAAAAAAACTAATTGAACTATACTCTCAAATAAATTATTAAAAAGGTAATTAGTACATTATATCCCCATTTTCACTGTTATTGAGAAAAAATTCATATTTTTCATTTTTTTTTTTTTTTTGTATTTTCACTCTTAATTACATATTTGACTATGCAAACCATCATTTCCATTCAATTTCATTCAATTTCTCAATAAAAAACTGTGAAATAATGAATATACCCTCATATTTAAACAAAAAATATTTTTTAATTTCTAATTCTTTAATAATTTATTTGAGACTCGTTTACACTTTTTAATTTTTTTTAATTTTTTAATAAATTTAATTAGGATTCGTTTGAACTTTTTTAAAAATTTGAGACAATGACTGCAATTAATTCTTTATTTTTTTTTATTTAAATATGAGGTTATATTCGTCATCTTACAACTTTTTATTGAAAAATTAGAAGAAAATGGATAGAAATAATGGTTTGTTCAATTAAATGTGTAATTAAGGGTGAAAATGTCAAAAAATAAAATGTATGGGCTTTTTTGCAATAATAGTGAAATGTATGGACATTGAGTCCTAATTACCCTTTCAATAATTTATTTGGGACTCCTTTGTACTTTTCAAAAAATTCGAGACTATAATTGCAATTAACTTTCTCTTTTTTCTTTTGTCCTACATAAATAAAAGAATCACTTCTCCCATTACTGTTCATAAGCCGCGAGCCGAATGACTTTTTGGCTCGGCTCGGCTCGGCTCGACTAAGCCGCCTAAGCCTTTTTTTTTTTTTTTTTCGAGNTCGACTAAGGCGTCTAAGCCGATTTTTTTTTTTTTTTTTTAACGTTTGATTCAGTATTTTTATGGTTCGGCTCAGCTTGGCTAAGCCCCTTTTTTTCCGTTTACGTTTGATTCAGTATTTAAAGTTACAAATATGCGTTTTAAGCGATTTAAAATTAGTTAGAAATGTTGAAGTGTGGTCATGATAAATATATGGTTGATAAATCTTAAATATCAAAAATAATTTTACATTAATTGTGAAACGTAAAGTCGTGATTGTTTATATTTCTTTTCAATCTCAACCTCATTCCAATGTCCTTTTTTTTTTCAATTTTATTTTTTCTACAACGTTTTATTCTATATTTCACGATATGAATATCCATTTGAATCGATTTAATTTTTTTTTAAAAAGACTTAAAATGTGATAATAATAAATATATTGTCGATTAAGTTTAAATATAAAAATTATATTAAATTATTAAACATAAAATCATAATTGTTAATTTTTCTTTTCTACTCCCACCCTCAACCCTCATACTCACACCAATTTCTCTCAATTTTATTTTTCCTCAGTTTCTACGGTTAAAAAAGGTAAATTTATGGCGTTAAAATGGATATTGAAGGAATTCAATGATTTTTCGAAGAATCCTCCTACATCATGTAGTGCTGGTAGACAAATATCTTCTATGAAGTGGATTATTTTGATTTTTTTAAATGAATTTAATGTATAGTATCATTAGAACATGCTGAAAAGATATTCGACGAAATTTATGAAGTTAGGTGATCGTTTGTCATTCTTTTTGTCTCTATGATGGAAGTTTTCGTTGTGTTGTGATTTTAATACTGATAGAGACAATTGATTTGTCCGAAATTCTGCACTGTATTATCATTAATTATTTAATCTTGACTACATATGTTTTGGATATGATCTTTGTAAAGAAATTAAATATTGATACAACTAATACATGTAATTGGAGATTCTATGAGTACGAGATCAAAGAAACATAATGCATTACCTCAATAGGTAGAAAAAAGAGAGTTGTATTGAACTTCATTATCTCTTTAAAAGGGCATTAACACCTAATCATCTATACCCTGTATTTTTTTAAAAAGAAAAGGGAGACCTTCAAACGCAAAGTTTAGAAAATAAGTTTTGAATTAAATCTCTTAATATTATTTTTGTCACATATCATCATTTCAAGTGTTTTAAGTTTAATGTAACTGATACTTAAGACAAATAATTTTTTTTATATTTACGCTATTATATAGTCAACTATACTATGACACGTGCAGCGCACGTGCGTTACACAATTTTATTTAAAGAGAATGATGTATTTATCATTTCACAATTTTTAATTGAGAAAAATGGATGAAAATGACATTTTGCGTAATGAAATGTGAAAATAAGGGTGAAAATGCAAAAAATAAAATAAAATGAAAGGTAAGGACATTTTCCACAATAACAATATAAGGTGGGGACGTACTCATTTTCATTCACACATTCATCTTTCTTCTACGTACTCAATTTCATCCACACATTTATGCAATAAGATATTTTACACATAAACTTAAATATTTTTTTTACTTTTAACTATAAATTCTCTTAAAAATTACTATTTAAAGCATTACTTTTTTTGAAAATAATGATCATCATGTGCTAATTTTAAATTTAACCAAGAACAAATGATTGACTTACACGGCAAATTTTTAAAATACTTAAAAATATGCATTACTTACACGTATGACTACACGTATCGTTTGATTTTAACTTATTGCATTCTATCAATGTTGAAAATTTTAAAGTCGTCGGGTTTCTCAATGATTCAATGTTGGGTGCATACTGATTTTTATGCATTTGAGAAAGGGAAATATGGGACCCCACAAAAATGGATTAAATTAAATGAGTTTTAAGGTAAATGAAATTCAGATAAATACGTTCTATTTTGGCATGATACATGAACTTCAAGTAGAAGACGTGGTTAAGTAAAGCTTCTTTTTTCCTTTGCTATTCGAATGGCGTGAAATATATTTTTCACATTGTGTCACTGGTTAAGGCTTAAGCAAGGACGATATAACAAATTAAAAAGTATCGAACGATTTTTATGAATGAAGATCATTGATGCTGAAACAAAAATTTGTCCACCGCTAACTTCGAACTCAAGAATGCTCCCATGCCACGCTCCTTTTATTCAATTCGTCGTCAAAATTCAAATTTAATAATAGACTTTGATGCTTAGGGTGTGTTTGAGACACATTATTTTGGAAGAATATATTCTGAAATAGTAAGTTGATGGAGAATGTGTAGTTGAAAAAGAAGGAAAAATTGTTGATGTGATGGAAAATATTATTTTATTGAAGAATGTGTGGTTGGAAATGAGTAGAAGAATGAGAATGAAAAAAATAATGTGGGACAAACAGGGGCTTAATCTACAAATTGTATAGATTTTAATTTACATATTTATTGAAATCATCCAAATACATACACACAGTTCTCGAA
>CAIGRF010254552.1:14644-32210 GCA_903798235.1 Fraxinus ornus
AAGGGAGGCTAGGGTTTCATTAATTCTGCATAATGAAAAGTGAATACAAAACCTAAATATAAAGAGACTATATATAGTCTAAAATAAAGGAAACTAAAAGACTATTCTACCCTTAATAAACAATAAAACAAAATAAGATTATATTTGTTAACAAGACAAAGCTCTGTCAAGAATTAATTAATGGGACCTTTCTTCCAAGTTTGGTCAATCAAATAATGAATCCAAAACCTTAATGCTGATCCACATATTTGGTGGCATTTCATGAGGATAAGGTGAACAACCTCCTCCCGTATCATTAGAACAAAAAAATGGAAAATGATTTTTGTTTTCTAAAGAAATGTGAAATTCAATTAAAAAGGTCCAAGTCTTGCTATGTGGTCGGATTTAGCTTCATTGTTCATTTCGACTGATTCTTTAGTTGAAGCTACTGATAACCTAAATTAAAGAACGCATGGAAAGTTATTGGCAGTTTTGAAATGAAAATCGTACCAAAATCTTAGACTCAAAATATTTAATAAGATTATTATGTTACGTTTTCTATGAATCCTTTATGCATCACTCAACCCCGTTTTATGTTGGTGACTCTTTACCACAATGATCGAAAGCCCCTCCGTCTTTTAGCCTTTTGTAATCAGTGAAAATAATAAACAACCTTTTGGAATCAGCGGAAAAATAACTGCATCACTAGCTCGTTCAAACTCTTTTCCCCCATCTAAAACCCTCGAGGGTATCGTATTGAAGCTGCCAAAAACTAGGCATTCATTTTTTTTTTTTAAGAATTTCATCGCATTTCACGCTTTGTTATGTGCTATTATTACGTGTTTGATGTACAATATCGAACGTAACTTTAATATTGTTTATATTATTTCCTTATCAAATATTGAAGAAGCTACTGCAATCATTTGGTTGGAGACACAAATCACAATTATCAACATATATGTTGTACTATAAATGGATAGCCACAATTTGAAGACAGAATTACAATCATTTGGTCGAATGATCAACACCCAAAATGATAATTTAAGTTTAATCAAACCAGACCAAATGTGAATTCAAACGTTAATTATTGGATGTGTTATTTGTAATAGTTTGATTGGTTCGAACAAGACAGATTGCAAGATTTTAAGATTGATTAATTTGAAAATGAACAACCGCCCCTTTCATGGATTGATGACAATGCAATTAATTTGAGTAGAAACTTGATAATCACCTGAGAAGAAAACAATTTTAGCCACAAGTTCTAATATTTAACAAGAATTTTGTACGTGAAGTCAAACATTTATATGGGTATCGATAGGACCGACCAGACCATAAACATCTTTTCATGCTTAAGGTAAAAAAAAAAAAAATACTAGTGTAAATTTTGCGTTACGTGTTCTATTTCTTCAAGTAAAATTGTTGATTATTCCTTCAGATTATACATTGTTAAGTTACGAAACTTAATTATTACCGTTGTGCAAAATTCGTATGCTGATTGATTTTTGGGATAAGATCGCCGTGGGGTTGAAAGAGGGGCGGGTGTGGGGATGGAGCCTCGGACCAAAATTACATTAAGAATAATTTAGGAACTTCGCACTTGTAATTCATTTTTGGTCTAATTTTTCTTATAAATAAGGAGTCATCTTTTATGATTTTTTATCATCATCAAAGAGAGAGTGAGATTAGAGAAAATACCTGTGCGCGAATCTTCTCTTAGAAATTTCTTTTCAATATAGTGAATTACTGCAACGGTTGATTGGACGTAGTCTCACATCGAGGCAAATCTTTATAAGTCTTGCATGTTTTTGTTCATCTATTTCTTTACTGCGGTTTTATTATTCTTGGTAGTATAGAATTATAAGGTTTAAAATTCTCAACATAAATTATTTGTGTAAATTCATATAAACTAATTTACTATTAATTAATTAAATCAAGAGTTTTGAAACTGAATTAAAATTTAGTTCTGTAGTTGAAATAATAACAATCACATATTAAACTTTTGATGCAATTATTTATTGTGGGAGACATTTTTGATTGGCAATTTCATTATTATTTTGTATATTGTTGAGAAAAATAATGTAGATAAATACTTAAATCAAACATTAATTAAAAACACTCATTTTCAACCACACTATTACATATTTTTTATTTATATATTTCATGGGATCAAGTACTCTTTTTTTTTTTTTTTTTTTCTTTAAATAATTTCTCCAAAACTAATGATTTTTGCTTAAAGAGTTTTATTGATTGTAACATATATTTTTCGTTTTATACCATGTTTTAAACATTTTAATATGATTACATCACTTTTTTGAATTGAAGTTAGTTTCTTTTAAGTTCATGATTGCATCGACAAAAATTCAAATCTTAAACCACCTCTCCAATATTCAAATAAATTTCCTATTTTGATAGACGATGAACATCAACTACTTTAGTACACCATCCTTAATTTCACTAATCAAATGCAAAATCCAATGAACTCTATGGGGAAAGATGAAAAATCGGATGAAAATTTGGACGATCAAATCTTGCAATTGTGATTATGTCTCGTCCTTTCAAAAATAAAAGGTTTGAGCCCTACACAAATAACATCTCGAGTCAGAAAAATGAGAAACTAATAATTTTCACCCTAAAATTTTTAACTTGAAACAAGAAAATAACTATTCATCTGATATACAGTACAAGACTACATAATTGAAAAAAAATTTAATTAATTTCTTATTGTGTATATAATGAGACATACCTAGGCAGATACGAGTGATAATAGCTTGATCCGTGATACTTAATTCCGGGTGTTTCAGCTTGACCCATTTCAACTCTGCATGGTACCCGGTCCTTGCCAATGCCCGCATAAGTATGTTCGGGTCGACCAACCCGGAAACTCTTGCAGTTCCTTCTTCAGCATCTATGGTGACAGAATATACCCCTACCAATAAATTAAATATATGCAAAAAATTAATTCGATATTTCCGTACATTAAAATTAGACAAAATCATGAATAAATAATTTACATTTCTATTTTTTTTTAATACAGTGGTGAATATTACCGCAAATCGAATTCAAGACTTCCATCATTTTCATTTTACATGCTTGACAATGGACATTAACCTTCAAAACACAATCCTAAAAAAAAAAAAAATAAAAAAATAAAAAAAATCAGAATTTATCCTCAAAAAATAGAGAAACTGATAATCTGGGTTTACCACATCGGCGTAAGGCTCCATTTCTTGAATTCTAGTGCAAAGTTAGGAAAAATACAAGATTTTTGATAAGGTTTTGTGCTCCAAATGCAGATCTTTTATAAGCCTTTTTGTCGTTAAAACTAGAAGTAAATCGGGTTTTGATATGGATACAACTATTACCATTTAGGAAAGTTAAATCAATGCAAGAGAGAGAGACAATTTTTTTAAGTTTCAGAATATTTATTTGCTTTATTTACCAAGGTTATTCTGTCTTTTCGAGTTTATACTAAGATATGGCATCTTCAAGAAACACATGCGAGATATATGTCACAAGTCTGGTAGAAAAGTGGGGTGGATCACAATGTCTATCACATCTCTTCTCTACTTTATAAAAGACTCTCAAATAGTGTGTAGTTGTAACCCTAAGAGTTTTGTTCAATTGGTTAAGTATTGAGTTTGCTTTTCAATGGTCATCGGGTCCAATCCTCTCAAGTCTACTGAGGTGAGTATTCGATCGTAAACTTTAGGGCCTCGTGGAATTAGTCGAGGATTAGTCGAGGTGCGTGCAAACTGACCCGAACAACCACGGTTATTAAAAAAAAATTAGTGTGTAGTTGTGCTAAATTTAGGGATCGTAAAATTTCCCTTTCCTATGCTAATTCATTTCATATCGCATCACACCGTCTCAAAAAAAAAATTTATTTTATTTTTTAAATAAATATTAAATAAATAGGGATTTTTAAATCCATGCCCGGCCACGCATCAGTGGGTCCTAGTAGGTCACGTTTTGTGCAATGGAATTACATGAAGAAATTAAATAGTGAAATCTACATTTTTATATTGGGGATAGACTTGAGATCCTAACACAGAAACACGAGATAATTATTTTGAATCATAACAAATATTTTCATTTTAATACGATTTTATTAATTTATTTATAGGTGATATGAAAAATAATATTCATTTAACAAATTAGCACTTCTACTTGAGCATTATAAAATTTTCGTTTTAATATATATATTTTTTAATATTCTTCAAATATATACTGCTACTCGGGAAGTAACTTTAGCAAATTAACACCTAACGTCTAAAAGGGCGTATAACAGAAATAAAAATGTAAAAAGAAAAAAAGGAGAAAGAAACAGGATGGAACAATTAAACAATCCTATCATAACCATTTTGCAAAACCCATCTATCGAAGCAGATTTAGGTTTGCAAAAATCAGTGGTTGAATGATAATTTGATTGCATATATTAAGAAGAATGTATTTGACAATATTGAAAATAATGTTAAAATGGAACGTTATCAACATATGAGAACGCGCAGAGAACAATTGTAATAAGATATCGAATGCCTTAATTTTTTTACAGTTTTTTGTAAGTCTGATTGTGCTCCTCAATTCAAAATATCTGCGTCCACCACTTCAAACACTAGAAATAGTAATGACTATCATAGTTAGTCCCATTTTATTGCCATCCTTAGCTAAATTCCTCATTAACTTCTCCATCTTGTCTCCGCATAGTGATGTGAGAATTAACTTATTAAAGCACATTTGGCTAAGATTGAAATGTTTACTTAAAAGCAGGAGTGGAGAAAGAGGAGGGTTTAAAAAAAAAAATATTGATTGGGTAAAAACATATGTAAAAAAATAAAAATAAAAATCATTTTTTCCGAAAACCCGTTTCTTGGGCAGGGATTAAAACACAAGTTTCCCCAAAATTCCACCCTTGCTAAAACCAAAAAATAAGTGGAAATTATACCCACCCATAATTTTAACTTCCAATTTCAAAAATAAGATTGAAAAGTTTTTTGTACAAAAATCAGGTGATAGTTCAATTTTTTAATATTAAATATTTTAAAATTAAATTAATCTACATATCCACCCCATCCCATTTCACTTCCTAATTCATTTTCTTCCTCCTTTTCTTTTCGTCATTGGCGCTGATGCTCATAACGCGGAGCGTCGTTGCAGCTGCACTGTGAGCAAGTGTGGCAACAATCTGAGCGTCGTGCTTAGCCGTGTTAAGAAATATAATATTATTTTATTTTATTGTTTATTAAGGGTAGAATAGTCTTTTTAGTTTCCTTTGTTTTAGCCTATATATATTTAGTGTAAATCATCTTTTTGTATTCACTTTCATTATGCAGAATTAATAAAACTCTAGCCTCCCTTTTTTATCTTTCTTTTCTTTGAATTGTTTAACATGGTATCAGAGCTAACTTTTTTTTTGGGATCTGTTTTTCGTTGATATTGTGACGATTTCAAGAAGGTTTTCTTCACGTTTCTGCAATCTGGTATATCTTTTTTTTCGGTTGATATTGTGACGATTTCGAGAAAGTTTCTTTCAGTTTCTGCAATCTGGTATTTCTTTTTCCTTTCTTTTGCGATCTGTTTTTCGTTGTTCTTTGATTATGGCTACTGAAAGAGACGATTCGCTTCAATCTGTAAGTGTGAGGTTGGATGGAAAGAATTATTCGTATTGGAGTTATGTGATGAGAAATTTTCTCAAGGGTAAAAAGATGTGGGGATACGTTACTGGAACTTCTGTGAAACCTAAGAATACTGATGAGGGTTATGTTGCTTCAATGGATGCTTGGGAAGCAAACAATGCAAAAATTATTACTTGGATTAACAATTCTGTTGAGCATTCCATAGGTAGAGAGTTGGCGAAATATGAGACAGCAAAGGAGGTTTGGGATCATCTGCAAAGGTTATTCACTCAGTCAAATTTTGCAAAGCAGTATCAATTGGAGAATGACATACGAGCTCTTCAGCAGAAGAATATGAGTATTCAGGAGTTTTATTCTGCTATGACAGATCTTTGGGATCAATTGGCTCTTACAGAATCGGACGAATTAAAGGCATGTGCACCTTATATTGCTCGTCGAGAGCAGCAACGATTGGTGCAGTTTTTAACTGCACTTCGCAATGATTTTGAAGGACTGAGGGGTTCGATTTTGCATCGTTCTCCACTTCCTTCCGTTGACTCGGTTGTTAGTGAGTTATTGGCAGAAGAAATACGTCTCAAGTCTTATTCTGAAAAGGGAATCCTTTCTACTTCTAATCCTTCTGTGTTAGCAGTGCCTTCTAAGTCACTTTCTAATAATCAGAATAAGTTTTATGGAAGGGTTGCCCCCGACGAGTGCAGTTTCTGTAAGCATAAAGGTCATTGGAGGGCTCAATGTCCTAAGTTGAGACAACAGAATCAATCGCAGCAACAATTTCAAGCTTGGAAGTCTGGCAACCAGTCACAATCGAATGCTCATAGACCACCTCAGGGCTATAAACCACCACAGTCTAATACTGCAGCAGTAGCTTCATCAGGTCCCTTTACCGATCCTAGTACTCTGGCTGAGCAATTTCAGAAGTTTCTCTCCTTACATCCACAAGCTATGTCTGCTTCTTCTCCTTCCTTAGGTCAGTTGCCTCACGGTTCTTCAGGTATGTCACATTCTGTATGGGTCTTGGATTCTGGTGCTTCACATCATATGTCTCCAGATTCTTCATCTTTTGCTTCTGTGTCTCCTTCGTCTTCTATTCCTGTCATGACTGCTGATGGCACTCCTATGCCTTTAGCAGGTGTTGGTTCTGTTGTCACACCTCACTTGTCTCTCCCTAATGTTTATCATATACCGAAACTCACATTAAATCTTGCTTCTGTTGGTCAGTTATGTGATTCTGGTAATTTAGTCACGTTTTCATCTTCTTCTTGTTATGTGCAGGACCTGCAATCTCAGAAGCTGATTGGGACAGGCCGTAGGAAGGGTGGACTATATATTTTGGATGAGCTAAAAGTGCCAGTTGCTGCTTCTACTACTAGTGTTGATTTGTCTTCTTTTCGTTTGAGTCCTTCTTCCTCTAGTTTTTATTTATGGCATTCTCGTTTAGGTCATGTTTCGTCTTCTCGTTTAAGATTTTTAGCTTCCACTGGAGCGTTAGGAAATTTACAACCTTGCGATATTTCTGATTGTAGTGGATGTAAACTGGCAAAATTTTCAGCTTTACCTTTTAATCGAAGTATTTCTGTTTCTTCTTCTCCTTTTGATTTGATACATTCTGATGTATGGGGGCCTTCTCCTGTTGCCACAAAAGGAGGGTCTCGATATTATGTTTCTTTTATTGATGATCATACTCGTTATTGTTGGGTTTATTTAATGAAACATCGTTCTGAATTCTTTGAGATATACTCAGCATTTCGTGCTCTTGTCAAAACTCAACATTCTGCTGTTATCAAATGTTTTAGGTGTGATTTGGGTGGGGAATACACTTCTAATAGATTTTGTGAGCTGCTTGCCTTAGATGGAACCATTCACCAAACTTCGTGTACGGATACTCCTGAGCAAAATGGTGTTGCTGAAAGAAAACATAGGCACATTGTTGAAACTGCTCGCTCTCTCTTATTGTCTTCTTCTGTTCCTAGTGTGTTTTGGGGTGAAGCTGTTCTTACTGCTGTAGGTCTGATTAATACAATTCCATCTTCTCATATTTCAGGCTTTTCTCCTTTCGAAAAATTGTATGGGTATGCTCCTGATTATTCTTTCTTTAGAGTTTTTGGTTGTACTTGTTTCGTTCTTCGTCCTCATGTAGAACGTAGCAAGTTGTCATCTCGGTCTGCTATTTGTGTCTTTCTTGGTTATGGTGAAGGTCAAAAGGGATATCGTTGTTTTGATCCAACAACTCAGAAACTTTATGTGTCTCGTCATGTTGTTTTTCTCGAGCATATACCTTTCTTTTCTATTCCATCCACTACTCATAATTTGACTAGATCTGATTTTATTCGTATAGATCCCTTTTCTGACGATTCTGAAAGTTTGTCATCTCAGGTTCCTAGTACCTCAAATACCCATTCTCATGTTCTTACCCCGTTATCTTTACAACCAACTCGTACTGATCATTCTGCAGGTACTGACACTTTACTCTCCGGTACACTTGAAGGTCCCTCTTCTCCTACGGTCCCTCAAGCTCCGTCTGAGATTGTGGATCCACCTCTACGTCAATCTACACGCATTCGTAAGTCTACAAAGTTACCAGATTTTGCTTATTCTTGTTATTCTTCATCTTTTACTTCATTTTTAGCTTCTATTCATTGTCTCTCTGAGCCCTCTTCCTATAAAGAGGCAATTCTTGATCCTCTTTGGCAGCAAGCTATGGATGAGGAACTTTCTGCTTTGCATAAGACTGGTACTTGGGATTTGGTTCCTCTACCTCCTGGTAAGAGTGTTGTGGGTTGTCGTTGGGTGTATAAGATCAAGACTAATTCTGATGGATCAATTGAGCGATACAAAGCTAGGTTGGTTGCAAAAGGGTACTCTCAACAGTATGGTATGGATTATGAAGAAACATTTGCTCTAGTTGCAAAAATGACTACTATTCGTACTCTTATTGCAGTAGCTTCCGTTCGTCAGTGGCGTATCTCTCAACTTGATGTTAAAAATGCCTTCTTGAATGGAGATCTTCAAGAAGAAGTTTATATGGCGCCCCCTCCTGGTGTTTCACATGATTCTGGGTATGTTTGCAAGCTAAAGAAAGCGTTATATGGTCTCAAACAAGCACCTCGTGCTTGGTTTGAGAAATTTTCTGTTGTGATCTATTCCCTTGGATTTACTTCTAGTAGTCATGATTCTGCTCTTTTTGTTAAGTGCACTGATGCAGGTCGTATCATTCTATCTTTATATGTTGATGATATGATTATTACTGGTGATGATATTGATGGTATTTCAGTTTTGAAGACAGAGTTAGCTAGACAGTTTGAAATGAAGGATTTGGGTTCTCTACGATATTTCTTGGGTATTGAGGTAGCCTGCTCGCCCAGAGGTTATCTTCTCTCTCAGTCGAAATATGTTGCAGATATTCTTGAGCGGGCTAGACTTACTGATAATAAGACGGTTGATACTCCCATTGAGGTTAACGCAAAGTATGCTTCTTCTGATGGTTTACCTTTGTCGGATCCTACTTTATATCGTACTATTGTTGGGAGTTTGGTATATCTCACTATTACTCGTCCAGATATTGCATATGCTGTTCATGTTGTTAGTCAGTTTGTTGCTTCTCCTACTACAGTTCATTGGGCAGCTGTTCTTCGTATTTTGCGGTATCTTCGGGGTACAGTCTTTCAGAGTCTTTTACTTCCATCCACCTCTTCCTTGGAGCTGCGTGCATACTCTGATGCTGATCATGGCAGTGATCCCACAGATCGCAAGTCTGTTACTGGTTTCTGTATTTTTTTGGGTGATTCTCTTATTTCTTGGAAGAACAAGAAACAATCTATTGTTTCTCAATCTTCAACCGAAGCAGAATATCGTGCTATGACATCTACTACCAAAGAGATTGTTTGGCTACGTTGGTTACTTGCAGATATGAGAGTTTCTCATCATACTCCTATGTATTGCGACAACCAGAGTTCTATTCAAATTGCTCACAACTCGATTTTTTATGAACGAACTAAACACATTGAGATCGATTGTCACCTTACTCGTCATCATCTCAAGCATAGCACAATTACTTTGCCATTTGTTTCTTCTTCTTTGCAGCTTGCAAATTTCTTTACCAAGTCACATTATATTTCCCGTTTTCGTTTTCTAGTTGGCAAACTCTCGATGCTTGTAGCTGCCGCATCGTGAGTTTGAGGGGAGATGTTAAGAAATATAGTATTATTTTATTTTATTGTTTATTAAGGGTAGAATAGTCTTTTTAGTTTCCTTTGTTTTAGCCTATATATATTTAGGTTAAATCATCTTTTTGTATTCACTTTCATTATGCAGAATTAATAAAATCATAGCCTCCCTTTTTTCTCTTTCTTTTCTTTGAATTGTTTAACAAGCCGTTGTACGCAACACTCAGATCTAATTCTGCAATAGCGATCGCTTCGTTGCACAATGATCAGGGGCACTCAAATATGACGATGTAGTGGCAAACGCTACGCTGAAGCAACGATCACATTATTGCTCTGGTGCTCAGATAGTTATGACAAAGGCACTCGTTGTTTCTTCCTATTTCAATCTGCTGCTTAGCTGGTATTTTAGGGTGATTTTTATTGGTTGTTGATAGTGTTTTGCAAGTGTTGGTGGTGGTGGTGATGGTGAATTAGTGTGGCGGTTATGGTTGTGGTGAGATGGTGGTGGTTGTGGTACTGATGTTGGTGGTTACAAATGGTGAGGTGGTAGTGTTGGCAACGGTGGTGGTGAGGAGGCTCGATGTTCTATTAGAAATGGGGTTGGATGTGATGAAGAGTATTGGGCAGATTGTGACCAAAAAATTACTTAATTTTCGACAAATAAATAATATGTGATCGATAAAATAAATAAATTGTAATCAATAATTAATATGCGACATAATAAAATTTGAAATTGTGATTAAATTTGTAATTGTGACTCACAATTAATTAAATTATGACCAATAAACAAGTTGCGACAATTAAAATTTGTAATTTGTGATCGAGAAATAAGTCGTGATCAATAAATTGTTTAAATTGTCATAAAAAAATAATATGTGACCAAAAAAATAGATAATTGTGATCAATAAATAACATGTGATCTAGAAAATGTGAAATTGTGAGTAAATATGTGATCAATAAATTTGATAATTTGTGACCGTAAAATAAGTTAGGGCCTAAAAAATTGTAATTTGTGATTGATAATTCTGATCGAAAATAATTCGTGACCAATTAATTTGATAATTTGTGATCGATAAATAAGTTATGACCTATATATGTAATCGATAAATAAGTTATGACCTATATATATTAATTTTGAAAATTGTATTTTGCAACCGCCCTATATATGTAATGTTCCAGAAAAATAAGTATATTATTCTATGAATAATGTTATCTAACATGAGTATATGTGATCACACTTAATAGATCTAATTTAATGAATTATTTAACTTTGCATTTAAATAAATTTATCATTTAATCATTTAACGTCGCTTAAACTAGTGTTATGCATCCATGAGATTGAATAACATTACTTTATTCTATTGATACATTCCAAAAACTTTCAAATCCACATCCCTAGCTAACTCCAAGTAAAATTTTCTTTTATTCTCCCGAGCAAAATAAATACTCTCTGGATGTAGTTAGACACGAAGTCTATGTCGGATCTGGATATTGGTTCCTAAAAATTATGAATAATGCTATTTAACATTATGATGATGAATTATGAATAATGCACGAGATATTTTGTGTCTAGATTCTTGTGATAAGGAATTTGCATAGTTTCGATCTAAGTGAGGTAGTATTTTAGAGGATAATTAGCACAAAACATTTTCATCGTTTGTATTTATTATTCAAATCGTCCCTATCATTTCAAACTTGACATTTGTACCCATTATTTCATCATTTTCTTGTGGAGTTAATATTTTCCATATCATTCCATCAATTTCTTCCATCAAATATGAATAATTAGAGCTAAACATCTCATCGTTTGCCTTTATTGCACAAATCAACTTTATTATTTTAATTTTGACATTTGTACAATCGAACTAACATTTCTTTGCGCAAAATATCCTTACCGTCTATTTTCTCCATCATATAACAAGTAAAACACCAATAGAAGCAAAAATAGCAAACTAAATGCAGCTTGTACTTGCTCTGACCTCCAAGTAGTTTCGAGCAAAGGATTATTGTCGAAGTACATAAAACCTTTGATAATTCTCAGATGGAAACAACCATTTGTACAGAAGATTTTCTTCTGTAAAATTTACAGATAGACACAATGGCGGGATGAATTTGTGCATGTTATGACATTTTTTTATTGATGCGGGACCTACCAATGTGTGTGTAGGTAAGTTTTCTGTAAAAATATCTTCTGTACACCAAACATTGCTCGTCTCATATTCCTCAATGTCAGATAGAGGACCAAAATTCACTTATTATAGTAACAAATAATACCCAAAAGTTGAGAAACATAAAAGAAACTGCAAAGGGAAAGGACTTCCAAAACTTATGTTGCTAGTTATTCGAAAAATTCTACTGAAGGCGCCTCCTCTCAAACTGGGACTCGTGACAATGCGGATCGAGCCAATCTCTAGAACTCTTTGAAGTGTTGAAGGACATTTTTTCACCACCCACAAGCTCTCTCAAGTTATCAACCTTATTTTCCCGCCCAGTTCCAATGTATTGCCTATCAGCTTCCTTGAGTTTCTGTTTGAATCTCTGCTTGCGGCTAGAAGAATTCAGCTCTTGCAGCTTCGATTGTGCCGGTGGGGCTCCGTGAGGTCCGAGATATATCTTCTCTTCTTTACTAACCTGCCAAACGTGATTCATAAACTGACTCTTGCAGCTTCAATACCCACATTTTTGTTTCTTATGCCGCTGAATAAAAAAACTAGGCAGCTTTACCTGAACTGTGGACGGTTTAGAATCTTCTACTTTTGGAGAGTCAGTTTGATTGAGGTCTTGATCTCCAATGCCCAAGCTCGGAATCACATATCCATCAGTGTCTAGCAAAACACAGTAAAGAAAACCAGGTCATTATAATGAATTTTCGATTATGTGATTGCCTGGAGATTTAAATCAACTGCATTAACAGCATGCACCACCTCCTCCGAACAAAAGACAAGGTATTAATCTAGTTGTTAAACTGTCAAGCATCATAAACATGAATTGTTTTCATTTCAACTAAATAAAAGGAAAAAAATTGAAATGAAAACAATTGGTAATCGGTAAACCTAAGTTGGATGAGACTTTGAAAGGTCGATCAATTTGCACTAAATCAAACTACACATGATTGCCTCAGAGCTGACTACAATGACTAATGAGCATCCAAAACTCCATGTACATAACCCAGCAGTGGAACAAATGTTGCACACTAGCAGACCTGGGCAGAGTAACATCAAATCACAGTATTCTAGCCCATATAACGCCTCAATAGGCTCAACAAAGGGCCTGACTTAGATTTGCTATGAATTACTGCAACCCCGAACGGATCATATAGACAGTAGAGCACTTTCTGATACAGAGGTTCACCATGAAAGTGCAATTCAAATCTATAATTACTTTGTACTTTCGAAAATTAAGTAGGAACTGGAAGGGTTTTAGAAGAACATGATTTATATAAAACACACTGATTATTATTTACTGAACTCTTGATAACTTTGAATGCCTTACAAAGAGGAAAAGCTCTCCTTATATAAAGAAGAAGAGCATCTAAAAGTACACACGAAACTCACGCGTTTTCGACATAATGGACGTGTCATTATTTTACAGTACAAATTTTCTAACTTGCTTTATCTTTCCTTTTAGAAAAGAAAGATTCTTATCCTGACTATAATACAATGATACAACTAAAGCAACAAATTATTACACAAACGGACAAACAGACTTTAATAAAGCAGATCTTGCTTTAATAAAGTAGATATATTGATTTTTTGTCTTGTCATGATGTGTAGATATTCATAGAGTTTTTTGATCGTGAGGGTAAACCATGTTGATTTAACCAGGGTATATTGATATCTGAGTTTCACTTGGCCATTGATCCTGTGAGTCTTGAAAAATACTGATGGTCATCTTAATTATGGTTTATTAACCATGTTTATTCATACAATATTTTTCAATCATGTTGATTCATACAATATTTTTCTAGTTGATTTAACCATGTTGATTTAACCAGTATTTTTCAACCATGTTGATTTGACCATGTTGATTCATAGACTCATAATATCCATGGCCAAGTGAAACTCAAGACATCAATATGGTTAAATCAACATGGTTTACCATCACAACCAGAAGACTCTATGAATCTCGACACATTATGATAAGACAAAGACCGCAATATATCTACTTTATTAAAGCAAGATCTGCTTTATTAAAGTCTATTTGTCCGTCTGTATAATAATTTGTTGTTTTAGTTGTATCATTGTACTATATGTCAGGATAAGAATCTTTCTTTTCTAAAAGGAAAGATAAGGTGACTCAGAAAATTTGTACTATATCTATTTAAATGATGCATGTCCCTTATGTCGGAAACGCGTGAGTCTCGTGTGTACTTTTAGATGCTCTTCTCCTCCATATAAGGAGAGTTTTTCTTCTTTGTAAGGCATTCAAAGTTATCAATAGTTCGATAAATAATAATCAGTATGCTTTATATACATCATTTTCTTCTAAAGCATTTCCAGTTCCTACTTAATTTTCGAAAGTAGGAAGTAATTATAGATTTGAGTGATATGGAATAAGATCTGAGTAGAAATATAAGTATGCTTGGTGAGCCTCTACATCAAAAAGTGCTCTACTGACTATATGATCCGTCCGGGGCTACAGTAATTCACAGCAAGTCCAAGAGTCAGGCCCTTTGTTGAGCCTATTGAGGCGTTGTATGGGCTAGAATATCGTGATTTGCTATAAATTTGCTGTTAATCCGCTCATTTTGGTATCAGAGCCATGTTGCTATCTTACACATATCATGATAATTTATGTTAGCAAGTATTGGAAGAAATTAAGGAAGAACATCTTTAAAATTATGTCTTCTCTAGAAAACTCTAATCATTTTTCTTTGCCTAAATCGTCTTCTGTGTCCTCTTCTTCTTCTACTTCCTTCAGAAAATCTAATGCCTCTAAAATGGAATATCTCTATGAGATATCCTATCTTTCTGAATCTGGTAATAGGTTATGTTTTCCTTTTATATGTTTGACGTCAAAATCAAAGTCAAAGTTTAACCTAGTATTCAATAGGCCATATGGTGAAATTGAAAATATTAGTCGCTAATTCCTTCTTCCGATGTGATACTTGACATTTCTTCATGAATTTATATCCGGCATTATAGGACAATTGATCAGTAACAAAGTAAGGTTCATCACTTGCATAAATAGTTTTAATCCATACCCCTTCCACGTGGGAGAAACAAGGAACATTTACCGATTTAATATTTTTTCCACAATACCGGATTACAAAACCATGTGAGTTTATTCATCATACCAGAAGGTTTTAACAAGTAGCTTCATCCGTAAACGCACCAGCCCATCTAGTACATATAAATGCAAAAGCAAACAAAAATGAAGTATTAATACAAAGCTATGCAAATATCTAATCAAACACATTGGCTTGCTCCTGAAATTTAAGAAGTATTAATATATGCTACTTCAGCTCGTTCTTCTATCATTTACCTAATTTAGACGCAAGCTTCAGAAAAAAAACTTGTGATGTGATTCAAGTCCCCAAAAAGCCTTTACCAACACTCAATCCCTAAAATCACACACTCTTTTAAACCGAATGAATGAAATAAGAAGAAAGCTGAAACTGAATGAACCTTAAAATAACATGTAGTATTTAATTAACCGTGTTAACCGTGTATATTAGAAGTTTCATCATTCTTATTCATACTCAATCCCCCACCTTAATTTAACATCCAAATTAGTAGGAGTGTTGTCTCTAGATAGAGTATACTTAGTAACATTTGGAACTCATCATGTTTGGACTATGATTGGTTTGCTTCAATCATATCTTCGTGGTATGCTTAAAATCCCAAATTGCAAGTAGAGAAATATCATATATTTAGATTAAAAAAAAAGGCTTAAGGCAATTGCTAAGAGACTCTCTAAACACAAAATAATCTCTATATCAGAGTCAATACTTAACAATAAGCTCCAAGACACTCTATATTTTAACTTTTTAAAATAAAGAGTGGATCTAGCTCTCTAAATTTGGAGAGCCAAACCCACCCACAATTCTTAATTAACAATGATTGCCTTTAATAAGTTACAAATTTTAATACTCTGCAATTTAAATTATTCAAATCACATTTAAATTGTATGTTCATTGATATATAAAAAATTATATTCAAGAAAAGATAAGGAGAAATCAATAAATGTTCATATGGAAAAACACAGTAGCGGACTGCATAAAAAAAATTTACTCCCTCAATTTAAAGATGCTATCTATTATGGATATGATGCTTTTAAATATAGAGATGCTCTAACATTACATGCCCGAATTTCTTATTTTTTTTACTAGATTAAAAGGCTTAACATTAATGGCAAGTATAAAACATCATATATTATATATAATATTTAAATAATTCATCAAATGTGAATCAAAATTAGACCCCAAATCCATGCTGATAAACCTAATGCGAACAGGTTTACAAATTTAATCGTAGTGAACAAAAACAAACAGACCAAAAATCAGAAAGAGTGCTTGAATAAAAACAGCGTTAATCAATTTTGAATTAATTCAAATAAGTAAAAAAAAAAAATCTTAATTTCGATGAGACTCAAATGCAAAAGACTGAAAAGCGAATATACCCCACTCATCTTCTTCAATGGAAGGACTGGAATGCACTGGAGAGGATTCCATGTGATGCTGATGATCATGGATTTGAGTGTGGAGTTAATTATTCGATCGAGTCTCCACCACCAGCACCACTATTGAGTTGACTCGCTCAGGAAAAATCAAGGCTTCAACGAGAAAATCAACAATTGGAACCGAATCTGGGATTTGCGGTAAGAATAAAGCTACCGATTAAAAAGAAAGCCCTAGAACTATTCCTTCTACCTTCTCAAATGGCACCTGAACTTTTTACTGCGTTTCTTATAGGTACTTAAACTTTTGATTTTCCCTCATCCATGCCCAAACTTCTAAATATGTTTTTATTTAATACCTCTAACTTAACCTGACATTTCTTCTAGGTACCCAAACTTTCAATTTTCTCAATCCATACTCGGAACTTTTAAATATATTTACCACTCATACTTGACGGCTCTAATGGTTCAACTAAACTCTACAAATCATATTCGTTTTACAGACTCAAGTAAATTTGATTTCATATTTAACACATGTTTGGTACATATTAAAATTTTCATTTTCATTCTTCTACTTATTTTCAACCACATATTCTTTAATAAAAGAATATTTTTCATCACATCAATAATTTTTCCTTCTATTTCAACCACACATTCTCCATCAATCTACTATTCTAGAATAAAAATTTTCAAAATAATGAGGCTCAAACACACCCTTAGCTTTAGGGGTGGGCGTGGGTTGGGTTAGGTCGATTTTTCCCCCAACCCATACCCAACCCAACATGATCGGTTTGACATAAATTCAACCCAACCCAACCCATGTAAAGATTGAAACCCAACTCAACTCAACCCAACCAAATGTCGGTCGGGTTGGGTTGGGTTGGGTTGGTCGGGTTGAGAGTTGAGACGACCTATCAACAAACATTAAAGTCACCAAAGTACTAAATTTAAAGCAACATTAATATAATTCGTTCAAGAGAATGCCATGCAGTTCACTGAAATGTTCAAACGGCCATAATATTGCTAGACCACAAGACTACTAAGGCATCAGCAATATGCATGGAAAACCTTAGTCAGCGAAATCTAAGTTCATAAACTGACACATGGAAAGAATGTGAGACGTCGTCCGCCGCGTGAGAGAGATGATGGAAGATATGTTAGGGTTTTTTTTTT